>PVJH01007075.1:34272-96003 GCA_004026705.1 Nesogale talazaci | reverse complement strand
CTCTGACAGCAGGCACGGTCAAGCACTGAGGAACTCTGCTGGTGTCCAAGAGGGATGTCTCTACCGAGAAGCAGAAATAGCATCACTGGAAAAGAACCCAGTCCTGCAAGGATATTCTCATAACTGATTCTCATTTCCCAGGTTTCCTGCTGACCAGGTTCACGTTTGTCGAAGAGAAGGTTCCCCGGATGCTTACTGCCCTCCTGGAGGCTTGAGGACAATGCCCCAAGACTAAGATCCTTAAATGCATTTATAGAACAGAATATATTACATAGGGTCCTACATGTATTTATAGAAGAGAATATATCATATATGTATAAATACATACATGTAACATTGGCAATAGCAAGGGGCCTCAAACATTTTGTGGGGCGATCCTATTGTCTTTTACTTCCATGTGTTCAGAAACGTTTTGACGTCCCCTCAGACAATGCTGCGTCATACAAGCTGTGGGTGTGCTCACTTTCATGTCCACTCCCAAAGGCAACTGAAGACGAGATCTGTGACGATGACAAAAAGTAATCAGAAAGAGGTATACGACAGGTGTCAGCACCTAGAGGGCAGGGCCAAGGGGCCGGAACACTGAGGGTTTAATTATCCATATCTAAATCGTATAGCATCTTCTAGAGCAGAGGTCGGCAAACATTGCCTTCACGGAGCCAAATACAGATAGTAAATACCAAAAAAGAAAAACACACCTCACTAGCAAAGAGTCAATGACAACTCGAACTGTCCCTGTGAGTCTCTGCCACTCGAGCCCTTTATAGTAGTAGAAAGCCTCGTATTCCTCCTGGAGGAGCTGCTGGCGGCTTTGAACTCCTGTCCTTCATGGTTAGCAGGCCATCACACAACCACTACGCCACTTGAGTTCCTTCAAAGAGCAAACAGTACTGTGGGATGTAGTCTTATACTGCTGCTAACTATTTGGCACTGCCATTGTAGCATGAACAAAGACCAAAAGATTACACAAACAAATGAGCAGTACGGAGTCCAAACAAAACTGTAAACACAAAAACGGAGGCCATGGTGTGCCAAGCCCGGTCCTGAACAGTCTTCAGCACACTGTGGTCCCCAGCCGTGGCACGGCAGCACCCATCACCTGGGGTCTGGGAACGCCAGAACCTGCGCGGCCAGAACCCACACATGTCGAGTCCACCACGTTTCCAGGAGGAGGGACCCGGCAATCTGAGCTCTGACAAGCCCTCCCAGGGAGGCAGCTCCCGGGTACGCACCCCTGCTCCAGGCAGCAAGCAAATACAAACTCCCCGCCACTGCGTCAGAGACGGTAAAGAGGGTGGCAGTGCCCGGTGGGTTTCTGAGATGGTAACGCCTCCACAGGGGGAGCTGAAAGACTCATGGTCTCAGGCAGAGTGCTTGAAGGGTTCCAACCTGCAGTAGCAGCCCAACACAGGACCCGCTGCAGCACTGGGTCCTTAGCTTAGCTAAGCTTAGCTATTGTTATCAATGTCTATATCAAATGCGATCATTAATCCGGCACCCAGAAGCTGAGAGTCCCCTACAATAAAGGCAAACGCTAAACTGACGCGGTGGGTTAAGCAAAAATGGGCTATAAAGTCAGCCTAAATGAGAACACTTGAACATTTACAGAGGATACTATCTTATATCAAAAAAAAACCCGACACTTCCTCATGGGTTCCCTGAAATGGGTTTGCGGACAAGGAGCTCCAAGATCCACCAGCTGCGGCCCGCGGTGCAGAGCAGCGAGCTTCCCCCTAATGGGTTCAGTGGCAGGGAGCTCTCAGGAAGTCCTGGCTGGCCGCAGAGAGAAGCGGCTATCCCCCGAGAGCCACCTCAGGCGGGCTGCTGAAACACTGCCCGCAGCCTCTCAGCACCAGCTCTGCCCTGGAACACAGGGGTCTTCAGGAGCTGGCATCACAGCCTTCGTAGTGTGTGTGTGTGTGTGTGTGTGTGTGTGTGTGTGTGTGTGTGATGTCTGTGTTTCTTGTGATCTTTCCAAGGCAGATGGGCAGGCACTTCCTGTGGACTTGAACCACCCACGGCTCAGTTAGTAGCGAGGTGCCTAACTATGGGCTTCGCCCTGGGCTTCTGTGAGCATCTGAGTTTTCCGCTAATCACCGTGGCTGCTGTGATTAACCCGCTCATCCCAGAGCAAGCAACATGACCAGCTGTCATTATTATTTTAACCGAGGAGTGTGTCCACTGGAAAAGGGTTAGGAGCAATAGGGTGGGGAGTTTAAAAGTAAAGGATGAGCTGTCTAAAAATAGAATGGAGTGCTGGCTTCCATACTGTTTTAAGGTTGCCATTAGAAAACTGAACCGAGATCTGCCTATTGAATGGGCTTCAAAATCCCTCAAAGAATTAAGGAGAGTTGCAGAGGGGTCACATCCACCCACCCACACCACCATGTTGTTGTTGTTGTTGTTGTTGTTGTCAGATGCCATTGAGTTCTCTCCATCCCATAGGGACTTTATACATAACAAAAGGAAACAGTCCCGGTCACGAAACCCATTCTGACTCCCAGCAACCCTTGAGGCAGAGTAATACCACCTGTCTGGGTTTCTGAGGCTGTGAATCTTTGGAGGAAAAAAAACGCCTCCTCTTTCTCCCTTGGAGTGGCTGGTGGTTCAAACAGGTGACTCTGCAGTTAGCAGCTCAACTCACAACCCACGACACTACCAGGGCTCCTCAACCGGCTTTTTTCAAAACCTTGTGAAAAGTAAACCCAAATCTGTACCTAAACAGTTAACAGGCTTGGATGGAGCAATAAGGAAGTGGTGAGGAGCAGAAACCAGATCCTCTTTCAGAAAGGAAATCCAGTCGGTCAGCAGTACACAGAATGCCGCCACCAGGCAGCAGCCATTGGGGCTGGTCTTCAAAGCGGACAGTGGGATCCAAGAAAGTGCAATACCGAGTCCCGCGCAATGCCGGCGGCTGTACAGACCGAGCTACGGACAACCCAGGAGGGAGAAGTACTTGCACAGACATTCAGGAAGGCCAACTTTAAGGGAAATGTCTCCGGTTGCCTAACCACTGGAGATTAAATGGCAGGAACAAAAGCAAGAGGTAGGACTGAAAAGCTGGAGAACCAGGTGGAGCGAGACAACAAATTCCCTTAGTGATTTATAGCCCATGTTATAAATACATCTGTAAACGTTATGCAATGGATTACTGCAAAGGTATATGAAGATACAATAAAAACCAAAGCAAATGCAAGGCCAACTTGTGGTGACCCTGTAAGACAGACTGGCCTGTGTGTTTTGGAGACTCATTCTTTTTTTTTTTTTTTTTTTTGGGGGGGGGGGGCGCATAACTGCCCTCTGGTGGTCGGGGGAGCTCCACTCTTAATGGGAGTAGAAAGTTCCAGAGGAGTGGTTGGTGGTTTTGAACTGCCGACCTTGAAGTTAACAGCCCAACTCGTAACCACTGTACACCACCAGGGTTCCAGAGGATACAACAGGGACAAATATTAAAAAAAAAAAAAAAAAAAAAAAAAAAAAAAAAAAAAAAAAAAAAAAAAAAAAAAAAAAAAAAAAAAAAAAAAAAAAAAACCACCTCATGCTCAACCAGAAGCACCGTTTAACCTAGAATCTGAAATTGTTAACACTCAGCTCACAGGCAGTACGACCCTGACAGTACAAGCTTCCATGGCTCTAACTCAGAGGCTTTTAGCAGTTCATACGAAAAGCCACCGAACTCATCAAGTGGGACTGCAGGTATACCTCGTTTCATTGCACTTTGCAGATGGTGCTTCAAGAGAAAAAGATCAAAGGTTTGCAGCAATCCTGAATCAAGCGTGTCTCTTGGCACCATTTCCCAAGCAGTATTCTGCACTTGTATCTGTGTCACGTGCTGGTCAATTTCACAATATTTCACACTTTCTCATAATGCTATCACACAGTTACTATGGAGTCCTGCTGGCCTAGTGTGTTACACTTTGGGCTGCTAATCACAAGGTCAGCAGTTCAAACACACCAGACACTCTGCAAGGAAAAAAGGAGGCTGTCTGCACCTATAGCCTCAGAAACTCAAAAGGACAATTCTACCCTGTCCTCTACGGATGCCGATCAGAGAAAGTTTTATTGTTTGTGTTTCTTGTACAACAGGACAGTATGAAATGCATGAGGAAGCCAAAAAAAAAATTCATGTGGCTTGCTTTATTGTGGTATCTGGAGGTGGCCAGTCATTGAACCCACACAATCTTCAGGTGTGTTTATATTCAGGAGCCCCTGTGGTCTACTGGTTCCTAGATGGGCTGCTACTTTGAGGTCAGCAGTTCAAAACCACCAATTGCTCTGCCTGTGAAAGAAAAGGCTTCTACTCCCATAAAGAGTTATCATGTAAGAAACCCAAAGGGTAGTTCCACCCCATCCAGAAGGGTACTGGGTATTACAACCAACTGAATAGCAGCAGAAGTTGAGAGGTGTCTGCATTCAGCCATGGGAGGGGCACTTCAAAATTAGCTGGAGCGGCAAATTGAGGCTTCTATTTTCAGCCAGGAAGATCACATTATTTAGAGATCCTCTTTCCAAACCCAACCTCGTGCCACAAAGGAAACTTGGAAATGATCTGTAACTTAAAAATACATTAATAACAATCTACCCCCTTCCTTCTGGTGGAGCTGCACAAACGCGTGTCAACATGTTTGGAGATTAACCCCACCAAAATCTCCATAACATATTTTGACTCTTTCTGTCATTTGATCATGGTTATAAAAAGATACTAAGTATTAAATAACAGGTGAAAAAAACTTTTTGCCTATTATTATTTTTTATTAAATACCTTTATTGGGGACTCTTACATCTCTTATCACAATCCATACATTCATTGCTTATGTCAATCACATTTGAACATATGTTGCCATCATCTTTCTCCCACGGAAAGGCTGGGGAGTCTGAACTACTGACCTTGCAGTTTAACACATATCTGACTGCACCACCAGGGCTTCTTCACGTTAATATAATAAGCTGAATATTATTTCATGGTTACCAAAGAGTTCTGGTGGTGTAATGGGCTATGCACTAAGCCGCTAACTCTCTGAGGGAGAAAAAGGAGGCTGTGTGCTTCTGTAATGATTTAAGATCTTGGAAACCTAAAGGGGGCCATTCTGTCTGTCCAATAGAGGCACTGTGAATTGCAATTGACTCTATGGCTGTGAGTTTTGGAAACATGGTCACCAAAAGCTTAAAGTACCAGCTTTTAAATAGCTCTGAAACCCAAAACACACTGCCCAAAAAACAAGGCACATTACCAGTAGTGCAGAAGGATTTCCAAAACAACAAAGACACTCACTGCAGCAGCACCTTTCCTGCAATGGCGCAGCACAACACACCCATTGAGTGTGGGTACCCACTTCTCCTCTTGAATCACCGACATACCATCATCTCATTTGGGCTTGGCCCCTAGGGGGTTATGCATGGGGCTAGTAACTGCAAAACCAACAGTTTAAACCATGAGTGCTCCACCAAAGAAAGATGAGGCTTTCTACTCCCGTAGAGATTTACAGTCTTGGAAGTGCACCGGTACAGTTGAGCTGTGTGCTGCAGGCTCACGATGAGGCTGACTGTCTGGATGGCAACGAGTGAGGAGAATGCACCCACCGAATTCCTCTCTGTTCACTTCTCTTTAACCAAACTTGGTGCCAAGGTTTCTCCCTTTATTGGGCTTAATGATGAAGGTAAGATGCCTTAGGCTTATAATTTACAGTCTTGCATTTTAAAACTCTAATTACACAACACTGCACACCTCATGTTTATATCTAACATAATAATACATAACTGCTGTCTATAAATTACTTAATGTAAGCCTTCTAGCCCTAATTTCGAGACTAGGTGATTAGGTGGGACTATGCAAATATGGAATCCTTTGCTAGGTACATGCAAATTAGATGTGTGAAAGACTGACAAGGCATTGGTCAATATCATCACTCCACTATGCTTAAAGGAGGCCAATCCCCAAAGCAGAAATAAGGGGTTCCCTATCACCAAGTGGAGCAGGTTCTTTAAACCTGGAGTTCTTCAGCTGAAAACCTTCCAGATCAAGGAACAGTGTGAGCTGTGGCACTGGAGACAGCAAGCTGCTAATGTGGAGAACCCACGCCAGCAGAACCAGGAGGTCAACATGAGACTGCTCAATGACCCTTTGAGCCCAGAGAGCATAGGAATTACTTGCTAACCAATGGAAGGAGAACTGAGAGCCTCCTGACAGCAGACTTCATGATGCCGGGGGCCATGCTGAGACCTCGAGAGACCCAGAGTTGTGTCCATTGGAGCCACAAGACTTTGTACCCACAGGTCTGGGATCTTCCTGCAACATTGTATGTGGCTTCATGATTCTGAAGAAAGGTTTATGGATGAGAATTGGACTTATAGACTAGTATCAGACGGTATGGACTTGAGTTGGATTGGGCCGGAATATTTTCCTCATATACAAAGCTCTTCTATATAAAGTTCTTTCTTACAGATATATGAGTATCTCTGGGTTTGCTTCTCTAGTCTGGTCTAGTACATCTGCAAAATGGGAGAAACCATTATTGGGCAAAATCGCTATTGAGAAAAGTAAAACAGGGTATCTTAGAAAAGAACTGAGAACATTTCTGCTACTACAAGAGTTCAGAAAATGCCAGCAGCCCCTAAGAAATACCCATTAAAATGCTTTTCAGAAAATAATAAAATGCTACTCAGAAGACAAGAGTACAACGAAGGAGTAAGTCAATGACATCTGTAACCCCCTACACTCCCAGGGAGTTATTACATCGACGCTAACTTTCTTCAGACATTTAAAAGCATTCTTTTCCGGGTCAAACAGTCAGAATACCCTGCTCAGTGGCTACTATGTTCTTTAGATTACAAGGAGGGACCAATAGTCCCTGACTTACTTCCGTTTCAAGAACTTCCATCATGCATCAATTCTCACATAAGTTCATTACATATTATTACTATTGTCATTCATTATTCATGTTTTTATCAATCTAATCCGTATTCATCTTTGGGGGTTGGAAACATTACATATAAGCTCACAGTTATAATTTGATATATATTTTTTTTCTTTTTTTTTTTTTGGTGGGCATCACTGCCTCTGGTGGTCGTGGGCGCTACCCAGCCACCGCTGGATTTGAACCACCAAGCCCGCCGGCTGCAGTTCCGCACTCAACCGCCCGATATTTTATTTTTTAAATATAACAATCATACCCCAATTCTATCTTACAAGTCTGGTTAGACCAAAACATGGACAGATGTGAGGAAATTCAGAACACAGGAAATCCAAAGCAGATAAATCCCCCAACTCCAAGAAGGGGAGCAGTGATATCAGGAGGGTAAGAGAAGGGGGTGTGGGTAAGGGGGAACCAATCACAAGGAGACAGAGAGCAGAAAAGTGGGTGAAAGGAGACAGCGGTCATTGTAAGACATTGTTAAAAAAAGATTAAGAATTTAAAAATTATCAAAGGGATATGAGGGAGACATGAGCAACTTGTGTTAAGAGCTATATGGCCCCCTCCAAAAATTATATATACGCCAATCATAAAAA
Source organism: Nesogale talazaci (assembly GCA_004026705.1). Classification (NCBI taxonomy): domain Eukaryota; kingdom Metazoa; phylum Chordata; class Mammalia; order Afrosoricida; family Tenrecidae; genus Nesogale; species Nesogale talazaci. The sequence continues at coordinate 88,496 of PVJH01007075.1, read as the reverse complement.
CGTACCCAGATGAAGAAGAAGAGTTGGACAGCAGTGGCATTGTGTCAGGTGCAGGTAATCACCTTCCCTGTGGCAGGTCTCTGATGACATCACCCTGATGACATCAGAGATGGGGAAGGCGTTGCAAGACAAAAATCAGTGATAGATGTGGGCATTGTCATTCTGTATTCAGGGGCCTCAGCTATTTCAAGGTCACATATCATGGCTTCCCAAATCTGCCTATTGACCTCAGCAAAGCCAAAAGCGTTCTGGTCTGTGCTTTCAAGCCACTAAAAGCCCTTGCTTTAGTGTTCACAGAAAGGAGGAGGCAGGGACATGTTGGTTTAGCTTTCCCCTAAAATTTTGGCAACTACTTCTTCCTCCTTATTTCTTTCTTCCTCAGCATTTCTTTCCTCTGGTAGGGGACAGTATTTGGAGAACATCAGATAACTGAACATCTGCAAGGGACATGTAAGAATGATGCTATCAAATGACATGCTGCAACAATGTATGAAGTTTATACTCCTAAGGATAATATGTCCGTAAAACAAGACACTATTAATGCAGTTCACCACATCTCATCTATGACAACATGCAAAATGGGAACCACCTACACCCAGCCTGCCCATTGGCTTGGTTCAGATATACCTGCATTCTCTGCCATAGTACTGCCCTGGCGGCGATTCGCACTCACAACCACCCTATAGGACACACCAAAACTGTCCCTGTGGGTTTCTGAGGCTGTCAGTCTTGACGAGAGCACAAAGCCTCATCTTTATTCCTCGATGTGCCTCATGGGTTAGAACACCTGAGCTTGTGGTTAGAAGTCCAAGCTGTAACCCACTAGACCGCACTGCTCCCTAAAATAAAGTATTTGTTCCTCTGCAACACTTCAGACTTTTGCCTGAAGAGTCAAGTTTTCATTTAGCATAAGGATGGTCATGATGCCTGGCAGAATAATGGTCAGACAGGTTGGCGGGGGTGGGGGATGAGGGTGGGGTGGAGATGCAATGCAATGCAACTAGAAGATACGGGCGTTGGTAAATAGTATTTGCTATCCAATATGACTCTCCCTCACCTTCACCTTGAACTTCTAAGGTCTGAGAATGGATGCAAAAACATCTAAGGAAGAAGAAATGTGGGCATATAATCAATCAAATGAACAAATTAAGTTCGGGTGCTGTTTCCACTGGGGAACTTGGTAGTAATGCAAAAAATATTAGGCCCACCCACCCCTGACCTCCAGACCCTGAAACTCCCTGGAGGAGGATGTGGTCCAGCAGTCAACATTAACAAGGCCTCCAGGTGATTCTGCTGCATGCTCAAGTTTGAGATGTGCTTGATAAATGAGCCCTGGTGCACCGTGGCTGGAGCGCTTGGCTGTTACCCAAATGGTTGGCCTTGGGCATATCAACCAGCTGCTCTGCAGGAGAAAAATGTGACCAGCGGCTCCCATCAAGATTTACAACCTAGGAAACCCGGTGGGGCAGTTCTCCCTGTCCTTGAGGGTCACTCGGGGTCAGAATCGCCTCAGCAGCAGTGGATGTAATGTTACTCAAGGTGGCCTGTGACAATCAACCCTGAGAAGGGACAGCTTCAGTCTTTACTCATCTTTACCCACACAGCTAGAGAGGCTCTGGGCATTCACCTGCTTCCAGATAACCTGGAAATCTAGATTGCAGTCAAGATTGGATGGTGGTGCCAGAGAAGATTGACCTCCAACTCAAACTGGAGAGAGCACAGGAATCATTACAGGCAGACAACGTGGAAACTTCCAAATCAATCAATCAATATCTCTCTCTCTCTCTCTCTCTTTCTCTCTCTCTCTCTCTCTCTCTCTCTCTCTCTCTCTCTCTCAAGCAAAAGAAATTTAACCCCAAAACTTTAGGATATTTCTAGGTAGGATGCTCCTAGCCCCTCCTTCCTAGTCTCTCTTCATCTGGAAGCCCAATAATGGAAGAAATTTGGCATGAAAAGAAGTGACCAGCAAGGGAGGCTGTGTGCATTTCACTCATTGTCCCATAATGAACACTACATTATATGATCAGCCAACACAGCCCGATTGAGAAAGGAGACAGGCATGAAAGACAAACTGGAGGCAAAACTTCTTCGGAAATGTCTGCAGGCCCACCCACCCTAGGCCACCTGGGCTAAGCACATTCAATGATCGGCAAAACTTAGGGCATTCTCTTAATGGTGGCCTTACGAGCCAAAGGCAGGCTCTCCACTTCAAACGTAGAAGTCAGGAGCAAATGACCTCACCGATCTCCTTTCATCTGAACTCAAGGGTGCTCACAGAACTTTCCAGAACCGACTCTGTATGAGGCATGCCACTGAGCAGTCCTAATGTGATGGATTTAGCAAGTTCAGTTGCAGAACTACTTATGGAAGCTTTATTTGCCAATTCTTCAAAATTCTTGGGCCTAACTTCTCTGCCTATGAAAGCCCTGACGATTGAAGCGCAAAGGGAAATGGGGCCACAGCCTGCTTTAAGATAGCACATGTCCAGCAGCAGTTCCACAGGAGCAAACGCTGGGCCTCCTACTCCCACCACCAGAGGGCAGTGATGCCCCAAAAAACAAACAAACAAAAAAGATAGCATGTGTGCTAAGGAGGACAGTGGGCCCACCGTCACTGAATACAGCGCATAGCTGTGTTCTGTCCAGCTGAGTAGAACTGGCTGTCATGGAGTCCATTCCAACCCACGGCGACCACATGTGTGTCAGAGTACAAGGACGTTCCACAAGGTTCCCAGCAGCTGACTGTGCAATGCCAGGTCATTCTACCAAGGCACCTCGAGAAGTACGTAAACCTCCAACTTTCATCAACCATGACACCACCCAGGGCCTCCTCGGCCCCTATATCCACTGACATCGAGGTGACAGATATCAAGTCATAACAACCCTTTGGGCCAGGGTAGAATGGTTCCGTAGGGTTGACTGATGAGACGAACTCTTTAGAGGAACAGACAGCAATAGCTTTCTCCCTTCCCAAGAGTGGCGAGAGGGCTTGAATCCTCAACCTTGTAATTCCTGAAAAACAGCTAGAACACCGGTTCTCAAACCTCCTAAGGCCGGGACCCTTTAATAGTTTTTCATATTGTCGTGAACCCCCACACGCACTATAAAATTACTTTCGTTGTTACTTCATCACTGTAATTTTGTTACTGTTATGAATCGGGCGATCCCTGTGAAAGGGTTGTTTGACCCCTAAAGGGGTGGCGACCCACTGGTTGAGAACCACTGGGCTAGAAGGTTTGAACCCTCGAACGTGCAGTTAGGAGTTCATTGAAGTTTAAAATACCAATGCTTTAAAATGTGAATACTTATACAGACACACACACACAATCTAAAATTCCATCTTCCCTCAGGAAAATGAGAGGAACTGCCAGTAGCAGGCTTGCATTTATTAACAACACTTCTGGCTGGAGCCAAAGAACATCTTGAGAAAGAACACCCACTATCTAGCCACCGTCTGTCTTCTGCTTCCAGGAGCTTGAGTAGATAACACCTGATTTATGGGCATAAGTAATCTCCAGAAGGACCAAGTCTGACCTTTTGAGTGACTGATCCTTTGTGAGGGATTCTACAGGATCTGAGCCAATAAGAATCCATTTAGATCAAGAGTCGAGTGGAAAAAGGAGAACAAGTTGTGTTTCTTCCTTCATCAGAAAGCCATACCATTTCTACAGATCCTGGAAGAGGAAAGTGAACATGCTACTATCTGTCAACTACTAGCACCTTTAGCCTCAGACACCTAAGCACACAAGAGCCAGAACAAAATTCACGGCCACTGAGACGATGCCAATGCATTGGACCATAGAGGAGAGGGTCAAACTGCCCTCATGAGTTTCCAAGACTAACTCTCCATCGGAGTAAAATGTGTAGACCTTGCAGGCAACAGCCCCATGCGTAACCACTGTGCCACCACGGATGAAAAAGGGCAGGACACGTTTCAAATTGGCTTCCAAACAGGAAGTCAAGGTGGGGTTCCAGAGCCAACATGGAGAACTCAAGGTTTTGTGGCCTGTTGACCGATGTGGCGGTACCATCACGAAATCAGCAAAGGTATAGCAGGTCCTGTATCAGATCTGAAGACAGCACCTTGAAGGTCAACCTTTAGGTATCAGAAAGGCTTCTGAGTCCAGCAAGTTCAGTGATTCAAACCAACAACCACTCTGGTTAAAGATTTACAGCCAAGTGGGACAGTTCTACTCTGTCCTATAGGGACTGGGTGGCAGTGAATTTGGTCGAAAATATATTGTAGACACATATGTAAACAATAACCCCAAACTCACTGCCACTGAGTTGATTCTAACAGCAACCCAAAGAGGCGGATTAGTCCTGCCCTGTGAAATCTTTATGAGTGGACAGCCTCACCTTTCTCCCACGCTGTGGCTGGTGAGCTCACACAGCTGATGTGTGGAAGGTATGTGAGCCTCTACCACCAGGAAAATGTGCGTGACTGACAGAATCAAGAGCCCTAAATAAGCATAAAGATTGAAAATTTTTCAGAAAAAAAAATATGCGGTACCGCAATGGCTACCAAGGTAAACACCAAAATCTGAACACGTAAATATAAAATTGAATTCACTCAACCCAGCTTTGGGGGTCAGTGGCCACACAATTTAAAGGCCATCACTTTATAATGAGCTCTCAATATTGAGAGGAAACCAATTAAAAAACTAAAGTAGAGTAACTGATAAAAAAAATCTCAGACAATTTATTTTCTTCAACCAGAATGTCTTACAGTTAAAAATATTAAAACTAAACACTAAGAAATAACTGAAAGCCTTACTTGAGATTTATTTTTTTAATCTGGCTACTGTTAAAAAAAACTCAATGCCTTCTGCAGGACTGCGACCCACAGGGCTGACAGTTCAAATCCAGCAGCAGCTCTCCAGGAGCAAGGCTGGGCTTCCTACTCCCACCAGGGCAGTGATGCCACACACACAAAAACTCAAAGCCATCGTGTCAATTCCAACTCCTAGGGACCCTAGGGTCACTCTCCTTGTGAGTTTCCAGGCTTGTGATTCTTTATTTCCCTACCTCATTTTGATCCCCCAGAGCAGCTGGTGGCTTGACCAGCTGACCTTGAGGTTCACAGAACAAGGCTTCACCACTATGCCACCTGGGTTCTGTGGCTACTGTTGTTTCTAAAGACTAATTTCTCAGCTACCAAAACAGTACCACATGGTGACACTTGAGACCCTATTTACTTATTTCTACAGCAACACCGGCCTTGCTAAGTACTTTTCAAACATTAAATAATTCATCTGCTTAAAAGCAGTGCATTGGGCGCCCATGGTTTACGAAAAGTTGAGCACTTCGGGTTCTCATGTTACAACTCTCGATATTTGAAAGCATATTTTAGTATATGTGCTACCGAAGCAAGCACTATTTGAAAGCATATTTATAAAATTAAATATTAAAATTAGTGTGGTAAGATTTTACTTAGATTCCTCTAGCCTTTAGAGATGAACCGTGCTTGCAGCTAAGCATTTGAAGTCACCTGTTTGGTAGTACATAGCTGGATCTCGCAAACTTTGGCCAAATGGAATTTTTGGCCCTTCAGACAAATGTCTCAAGTACTAACGTACTTAATTTTAAATTGCCTAAGGCGAGACTGGTTCTGTCTCCACTATAAAATGTTTTTAAAATACATCCAAAAATAATGTCAGGTCTTCTCTCAACTGTACGTAGAATCGCAGTACAGTACTCTGCTGGCAATCAGACGAAGTTTACAAACTTGTCCCCCAATCCGAACCAGCGAGCCTCTGTGACCCGCAGGTGCTGCCGTGACGCGACGGGTCAAATGGGTTGGAGTAACAACCCAATCCTGCCCCGCATGCGCGCGCGTGCACATACACACGTGTAGACACACACGTGTAGAAACACACGTGTATACACACACAGAGACTTTATCTGGAGTCATCCCTGGGACAGTGCGGGCCTCTTAGGAAGCGCACCTCCTCTAGCGCGCCCGCTCCGTTCTCCCCACTCCCAGCTCCTCCGGCGCAGTGCGCTCCGGCCACGGCGCAGCCCCGGGAAGCCCTTTCGCAGGACCGGGACCGGGACCGGGACCGGGACTAGCGCGCCCGTGGCGCCACGTGGAGGGCGCGCGCCGGGACGACGAGGCCCGGCCCCCTCGCCCCGGCTCTTCCGCCCCGCGGCGCCCGCCCCTCCCAGGACCCTCCCCCCTCTCGGAGCCGGGCTCTTGCCTGGTTGGGGTCGGTGGCGCGGAAGACGTGGCAGGCCACCTGCGACTCGGGGTCGTCGGGCTGCGCCTTGATCAGGTAGGCGAAGTAGGTGAGGTCGTGGCTGTTGTGGATGAAGCGCGAGATGTGCTGCGCCTTGTGCTCGAAGATGAACACGGCCGGGTGGGGCTGCGCCGGGGCCGGCCCGGGGCCCCCGGCGCCCGACGCGGGGACGCAGCGCACGAAGGGCGCGCTCAGCACCAGGAGCACCTCGCGGGCCGGCGGCGCCCCGCAGCCGCCCGCCTCCGGCTTCAGGCTGCGCCGGCGGATCTCGGCCATGAGCCAGGGCACCATGGGCAGCGTGGTCCTGCGGTCCAGGCACGAGCCTCCCACGTACCACAGGCGGAAGCGTCTCTCGCCCGCTTTCCCCGCCGGGGCGCCCGCGTCGGGCTCCAGGGGGTGCGGGAACGGCTCGTCCTGGAGGCAGCTGGGCGGCTCCATAACTCGTCGCGGCGGCGGGCGCGGCGCGTCCCCCAGCTCCCGCGCGGCCAGCGCCGCCGAAACTGTGCCAACTCCGGCTCGGGGGTCCGGCGCCCGCCCCCGAACTCCGCGCCCCGGCCCCCGGCTCTGCCCGGGACGCAGGCGGCGGCGTGCGCACGGGCCAGCGCCCCGCGGACGCGCTCCAAGTCCCGGGCGCCTTAAAGCGGCATCTTCCTCTCCGGCGCGGGAGTTCTCCTCCTTAGCTTGGCCGCCGCGGGTCCCTCCGATCCCGTCCGCCGAGGGCCTCGCGCCGCCGCCCCCCCCGCTTGGGCCGGTCGAAGCCTCCTCCTCCTCCGGCGCTGCGGATCCGCTGCGGCCGCCGCTCTGGCCCCGGGCGGGCCCTGGGAGGCTGGGCGGGGAATGGGCTGGGGACGGAGGGGGGGCACCGGGGCGGAGCTGACTCCTACCCAGGGTGACCGGCTGACACCTGGAAGGTCGGGGCTGGCGACCGGCGCCGCGGCCCGGGCCCGGGCGGGCTGGCGAAAACTCTCCCGGTGGAAAATCCCAAACACAAAACGTGGCCTCGCTCGCGGGGCGCGCGCCCCCCGCCGCCGCAGCCCGGCGTCGCTCGCTGCTCCTCCTCCAGGTCCCGTCCCTCCCTCGCGCCTTCCTTCCCTGCAGGCTGCAGCTTCAATCCCGCCTCCCCGCCCGGCGGGCGAGCTACGCCTACCCGAGCGCAACTGGGAACCCGCCTCTCTGCCTCCTGCCGGGACCCCGTCTCCGCCCGCTCCCTCCCCCGCCCCCGGGGGCAGCCCGTCCCCGGCTGGCGCGGGCACTGCCCGACCCACTCGGACTCCGCGCGCCGCTTTCCTCCCCTCCCCGCGCCTCCGCTCGCTGCCCTCTGTGGATGGGGCCGCTCCCCGGGAGGCGCCGGAAAATTTTTAATAGTATTTGCTTGGCTCCAGTTCGTTCCAAATCCTACCAGATTGATTTTCGGAGGAGCCTGGCTGGAAGTCGGAATCGACCGTGGGTGGGTAGCTTGGGTGGTGCCGCGGGTAAAGCACTCCGCTGCCAACCGAAAAGTCTATGTCCCAAGCCAGCAGCTGCCGTGATGGTGACAAATGTGGCAACAGCCCCTTCAAAACACTGACCGCCTTGCAAACACCACTGAGCAGTTCTGTTCTGTCCTGCCGGTCGCGATGAATCAGAATGACTCCAGGGCAGTGAATACTGGCTTCTGATTCTTAGACCTAAATGCTTGTATTTTAAATCAGAGCAAACTCCAAACCCACTGTCATCGAGTTGATGCCAACTCATAGTGTAGCCCCGAAACCAGGCATTACGATAAAACATTTGAGTTCCACTTTTCCCTCTAAGATAGGATATTGTGTGACTAGTCCCTAATGCAGGCGAGTTCCCAGAACACGGAGGAGTTATCATTTACTTCTTTGATTCATCCCTTGCTGTTTACAAAGATTCGTATAATGTCAGAAGATAGCAAATGGGAGAAGAGCTGGGTAAAGGAGAAGATAGGAAAGAAGTCATGGGCCAGTACCAGTAACCCAAACCCAAATGATGGTAAACCCTCATTTTCTACAGTTTGCAAACAAAGCTAGAGAGCGAGGGTAGGTTGCTCACATTTTGACATGTTTGCATATCTTGAAAAAACTAAAGAAAACATTGAAGAGATCCTTTGATCCTGCTAGTTTTTAAACAGAATGAGACAGTCAGTCTTATTAACCATTATGTCGGCACAGCGGACACTCAGGCATTGTTTTAGGTTTCCACCGTGTGTTTCCCAGTAGATTCCAATTTGTAGGGAACCTTACTGGGGAGAGGAGAGCAGCCTCATGAGACCTTGACTTAGGCTGGTTTCTCTAGAGAAACTTCTCTATGTGACACTTATGTATGTCTATATAAACTAAAACCAGACTCACTGCTATCAGGTCGCTGCCTTGACAGAATTGTCAAGGGCAGAATTGTCGCTAAGTTTCTGAATCTGAAGCAGAAACCCCTGCCTTTCTCCTGCCAAGCAGCTGGTGGTTTTGAACAGCTTTCTGTACAGATCTCAGTCCAACTCGTAACTATTATGCAAACAGGTTTATATCAAGGAAATGGCTCATGTCCTTGTAGAGTCAGACAGTTTCCAAGCCTGTGGGTCAAATGTTAGCCCAAAGGTTTCCCCTGACAAAAATAGCTGCAGCGTCAGACAGCAGGCTTCTGGCTGCAGAGGGGAATGAATCTGCAGACAGCAGGCAAGATGTCAGGCTGTTAATGATTCTTGGCATCAGCAGGTAATATGGCAGGCCACTGGCTCAAGTCCAAACAACGGGAGGTAGATGATGACTCAGATACAGGATCCAGGCCCAGCAAAGCTCTTCCAAAGCACTCCCATATAGCATGGAGATGATTACATTATACTAGATCGCATCATGGGGAACTTCTGTGAGTTATTAAACCACTTGTTTAATAACCAGACCATCATGTTGTTAAACCATTAAGCATTCTGGTCCATCCAGATTGAGACAAAACTTTAACTATCACTGGCTTCCTAGGCTGGAATTCTTGGGCACAGTTCACCAGCTCTCTTCTCCTGCAGAGCTCCTAGGGGTTCAAACAACATCGTTTATTTAGCCTAATGACGACAACCAAGGTGTTTCTTACTAGGTTTCTCAGACCACAGTAAAACATTACCTTAGACTTGGTGGCTTGAAGCAACCAAAATTTATTCCCGCAACAGAATTTTTTTTCATAGTTCTAGAGAACAGAAATTCCAGATTTAGTGTTAGCAACATAGGTTTCTTCTGCAGGCACCGAGGGAGACTGTGTTCCATGCCTCTCTCTGCTTCTGGTGCCAGCTGGCAATCACTGGCACTTTTTGGGTTGCAGCTATAGCACTCTAACTCCAACCTCCCTGTATGTCTCTGTATCTCTGCCTACCTACCCTTGGCCAACATGATCTTTCTTAACTTGATTACATCTTCAAAGACTGTTTCTACAAAGGGTCACAGTTACTGAGACTGGTGGTTCGGACATGGGACATATCTACGGGGGAGACTTAGTTCAACCCATCCGTAGATAATACCTCTTTTTACTCTGAACTGTAATTACCATACTAGATAAGAAGTCAATGCGACCCAAAGGAGAAAGGCGCTGAGCATTCCCATCTGTCAGGAATGTGCACAGAGGAAAAATGAAAAACTCAGCTCCCCCCAATGTTTTTAATTTAGTAGTGATCTTGTTTGCTATAAAACCCTATTTCTGTATGACCAAGGTGATCAAGTGGCACATATTCCCATGCTGAATTTCTGGCTGCACTCATAATTGTCAAAGGCCCAAGAAAGACACCTAATGAATGGCTTAGGTTAAGTCATTTAGTTGCACTATGCATTTCACCACAGTTCTGTGTCAAATTCAAGAAGCAATGTATTAATGACTTGGAACATAGTTAGAATGATTGAAATTCGTCAAAAACTCTCCTTGCGATGAAGAGAAATTGCTTGGTATGGATCTTCCAGTCATGGTCTTTGTAAGCACCATCCAATGATGGGGGTGGAGGGCCTGCCAATATGGTGTGTGAAACTAACGTGAGGATTGATCTGTGTGACCCTCCCACTAGGTTTAAAATGAGCCATCTCAGAAACAGGAATGGGAGTGCTCTCGACCATGAAGAAGGAAGAGCAGGAGCAGAGAGCAACCTTGGATCCTGAGATCCCTGCACTGAACCTCTTCCATCCAGGAGACAGCTGCCATGCCAGCAGTTTGAGCGCCCTCCCTCCCTCGCAGCTCAGGGGGAGAAAAAAAACTGAGAATCTGCTCCTATAAAGGCTACAGAGATGGAATAGCAGCGTGCTCCATCCACTCCACGAATTGACCTGGTATTGCAGTACTTCCAGGAACAGTGCACACACACACACCCCCGGCGGGTGGGGGGAGGCTGCTGCCCAGGAAACCCACCTGTTCACCTCAGTGTTCGGCTAAGCACATTCAACGCCACCCAAGAACACACAACACTAGCACACAAGGAAGTTGCACATCTGTGGTATTTGCTAAAAAGGTAGGACACTAGGTCAGCCTCTGACACCCCTCCCTCCTTTCATTCCAGCCCTGCCTCACACCCCCAAAGGCTCAACAGTACACATAAGTAAAGCATTCCCAGGAACCTTTTGACCTGTCTCCTGAGTAGTTTATTGTCACCTCTACTTTTGCTGTCAATAAGTAAAGCCTTACTTCTGTGTGTATATATGCATCTCTTTAAGTGTTTCTCTTAAAACCTCAATCTCATTTACTTGAATGACCATTAGTGAAGAGTTGTAAAATGAGACATTTTACAGCTAAAAACTGAGTGCCACCTGAGAAATAATAGCATCGCGAGTGACCTACCGTGGGAATGTGAGGCTGGAAAGGCTTGCTGTCTCCCTGCTCTCAGACTCGTTCTTCCTTTCCATTCTCTGCCCACTAACCACTGCTACTTTCCATGCCAGCTTGTAGTCATCCTTGTTGTTAGGTTCGGACTCATCACGACCACAGGCAACACAGAACAAAACACAGCCCAGTCCGCTGTCGTCCTCACAGCTGTTCTGATGTTGAAGTCCACTGCTGCAGCTATTCTTTCAATTCACTTCTTTCAAAGTCTTCCTTTTTTTACTGCCCCTCTGTCTTACCCAGCTTGATGCCCTTTTCCAGAAAGTGATCTCTCCTGATCACAGGCCTAATGTGCATGACCTGAAGTGTCTCCATCCTCACTTCTAAGGACCATTCTGGCTCTCCTTCTCCCAAGAAAGATGTGTTTGCAATTCTGGCCATCTCCAGTACATTCCGTCCACTTCACCAGCACCACAATTCAAAACACATTTGGTCTTCCTTATTCAATGTCCAACTTTCAAATACATATGAAGTGGTTGAAAAAACCATTTTCAGAGCTTACAGAGCTTACAATGAAGATGCATTTCCTAAAGGCAAAGTACCAACTGTCCTAGTTTTACTTCTGCCACTGCCCTCTCCCCAACTCTGCTCACCTCCAGGCCTCTTCATCCACAAATGAAGTCTTGGGTCTCTTGAAAACTTCCAGAGCTTACTTTCCCAGAGCCCTCTTGTCCCTGTCACTCCACAATTTGATTACCTTCTATGATATGCTTCTTAAATGCTCATTCATTCTTTAAGATCTGACTCTGAGGTCATCTCCATTGGAAAGAAGGTTCTGATACCTCCAACCAGAGATAATGGCAATCTCGTACCTCAGCATGTCACTGTTAGAATGTGTCCTTGACACATTCCTTAGAAGACTGGGTGATTTTCTGCCCCCTTCTACCACCATTTTTCTGGTGCTACTATACATGAAAGGCCATGCATGGATGACTTTAAAGAACTGAAATCTTCATTTCTCAAGTTCAGGATGCTAGAATTTTGAATTCAGACCACAGGCAAGGAGAGGCCACCCTTTGGTTCATGGTTAATCCTCTGGGTACCAGGACTCTTTACCCTCAAAACTGTGGGATTCCAATGAGTTTCAGCTTAACTTGCTGCCCATGGGTTTGATTTTTAGAATTTAAGAAATAAAGATAATCAGGGAGATAAACGTTAGAAAGTGTATTCCAAATGAGCTCATGTGGAATACCCTTTAATTTCAGATACACATACTAAATATAGCTACCAGCTTATTGGAAACAAAGAGAATCCCTTCCAAAAAAATATAATGGCATTCTGGCTGGAAAGAGCAAGCAGCTCCACTGTTGTGGCTGAGTAAAATGTTGAGGCACAAACAGGGTTCTTCCTTGTTCCCTGTGACCTTCCTCCTGCCCAGGCAGCCTGAGCGTTTGCTCCTCGCTGCTTCAGGGCAAAATGACACAGCAGAACACGGACAACAAAGGAGTCCTTTCTGTGCGTTCAGCCTTCAAATGCTAAGGACCCAACAAAGGCCAAAGAGTTAGAACATATGCTCCAAGCATCTGTTTCTCTTGCTCCAAAGACTAGATGCGGGCGTAGTCATGAAGGAATGGAGAAGAAAGAGGACATCGGAAAGACAAGGACTTGTAGGGCTTTGTGGTGTTACATAGTCTTGTCAATTTGAGCAGATTAAGAGAAAAGAGACAAAGTTTGGCCTGTCAACCAGGTCCCAGTTTGATGACGTCATTTAGAGGTGCTAAGGAGCTAAATACCTCTCTAGAGGCAGGATTCAGGCCCACTCCCTGGGAGACATTGAAACTGACAAAACACATGCAGCTACACTCGTGCCCTGAGCTGGAAGAGCGACAAGGTGACCCCTGCAAGTGCTGCGCTGTTTGCACTGCCACTGGATCCACAAGACCTTTCACCCAACCCACCTGCTGCCCCTCAGCTCTAAGATGAGGCTTTCTGCTCCTGTAAAGATTTTCAGCAGGGGTGCTCACGCTTTTTCAGCATGCGAGCTACTTATAAAATGATGATGAAGTCAAAATAACCTACCAACTAAAAAAATGCAAAACTTTTATTTATAATGCACTGAGAATTCTTTATATGCACAATGCATAACCATATGAGTCCATATTTCACAGCACAACACAATTAACTTGGTACATTTTTTGTCATTACCTGTGTTTACTCTGATGACGTGCACTGAATGGAATGAGACAGTAGCTGACAACTAGCCTCAAGCATACTTCCAAATGATCATCAGTCATGATGAAATGGTACCTGGACTTAATGATCTTTATGTGGGAAAAGGCTGACTCACATAAATAAGTAGAGCTGAATAATGCAGTCAAGGAGGTAGCACATTTTCTCATGTTTGAGTACTTTCCCTCTGTGATAAGTTCCAGAACTGTTCAAGCCCTCTGGACTTAAGCTGAATGTTGGCTTGTAGTGTCAGAATCTTCTATTCCATATGAAAGTGATACGTTTTTGTCTTCTCACTTGATCCAGCTCCCCCACTCATTTTAAGCACTTATGTTTAAGAGGGGAAAAAAAGGTCTAAAAATTGGCAATAACTTGTCAATTTTGCTGCACTTAGCACAGTTGTTTGTGCATGCATTGGACACCTAAAATTGCATCTGATTGGCTGTGCTGTATATCAGTTAAGTGACAGTGTGACGCACTGACAGGCAGGTGGTGGTGAGACTTCATTTCACATACTTGGACATGTCAGGAGACCCCAGTCTCTGTAGAACAGCAGTTCTCAACCTGTGGGTCGAGACCCTTTCAGGGGTCAAATGACCCTTTCTCAGGGGCTGCCCAATTAATAACAGCCCTGCTGCTGTAGAGGGACGTCCCGTTTGGTTAGGTAGTGGGGCAGCGAAGGAAGAGATGGCCCTCAGAGAGATACACTGTCACCGTGACTGCAGCCATGGGCTTGCGCATTGGAACCACTGTGAGGATGGCGCCGAACAGGACAGCGTTTCCTTCTGCTGCGCATGGGGTCTGGACTGACTCCCTGGTACCTAACTACACCCGGAAATGTGGCAGATCCCCGTTTACAGTACAGAGAACTGGGAAGAACCCGGATGCAAGGTGAAGGTCCAGCAAAAAGAACGTGAGTTTTGCCAGAGTGCCTCCATGTGTTAGAAACAAGCCACACCCCTGAAGAAACTCCATTTAAACTGAAAGGCTGTTCAGAGCAAATTGTATATGGAAATGACTGTATAAAATCAGATTTCATCGTGGGGTCCGACTACGTGATAACTACCAAGCCCCTGGGAATTGTGGCCCAGCCACATTGACACACAGCCTGAAGCACGGCAACAGCATAGTATTGTTTATTATCCTCTAAATAAGAAAATCTGCCCTGGTTCCCTTCCCTCCAGCAATAACACAGTATATCCAGCTTAAAAATTTTGAGAGCCTTGTGCCTCAAAGTGTGGCCTGCAGACCAACAGCACTCACAGCATCCTAGGTCTTTCTCCTCACTTCCCTCCACCTGAGTCCCATTTCTGCCCCCTCAGCCTTTCGAACCATGTGGCTCAAGTGCACACTGAGACTGCAGAAGCCCTGTTCTAGATGATGATAACAGTTCGAAGAGTGAGGAGTCAGACGGAGGGATGAGAGGTCTGACTAAGTCGGTTGGCTCTTTTGGAGAAGCCATGACAACCCATAAACAGAAATAAACTTGCCTGTTATCTCAACACATCAGAGATAACCTGAGAAACAGATTTTAATATTAATCACTTTGAAATAAGCAGAACATCTACCAGAATGGTAAAAGGGATAAAAAAAGTGAAACAAAAATAAGGTCTTCTAGTAAATAGAAAACTGAAAATAATATGGATAAATAACTCCAAATGATAACTACAATAAATGTAAATTAATTTAACCAACTAAATGAGACAAAATTAAGCAACATGCCTTTTTCAAAATCACTGATGGAAAGGGATATAGAACCTAATTCATAGGTAAAATGAAAACTACAGTAATGATTTCGGAAGGGTTCGTGAATAAAGGGTATTAACTAGTAAAAGGATCATGAAGATATTTTAAGTGTATATGCAGTTAATAACATTGTCCCCCCCAGGCAGCAAATAAAAGAAAATAGGAAAAATATACACATCAACATTTTAGTTAGCTATAACAAATCTTTCTCAGATACTAGAAGATGAAAATAAAGTGTGATTGGCTGAGCCCTGGTGGCGTAGTGGTTGTGCGCGGGACTGCGGCCCACTGGGATGGAGGTTCAATTCCAGCTCCACAGGGGCAAAGGCTGGGCCTCCTACACCCACCACCAGGGCAGTGATGCCCTAAAACCAAAAAAAAAAAAAAAGAAAAGAAAGGGTGATTATGAAATATATAAGCTCAACAGAGTTCAAGCTGAAAAACCTGAGGGGAAAAAATCAAACCATGAGTTAAAATATTAAAAGATTCAATGGGGGTGGGGAGGTGGGAATAAATGATGCCCAAACACAAAAAGATGGAAAGCATAGAGTCATTTGACCCCCTCTCCCCAAAGCACTGGTTAACAACCATTTCAGAAGGTACAACCGTAAGATCAAGAAGTGATGGTACGGAAGGAAGAAGTCCAAGCAGCACTGAAGGTACTGGAGGAAAACAAGCCTCCAGGAATTGACAGCGCACCAATCGAAATGTGTCAGCAAACTGACAGAGCACTGGAAACAATCACTCACCTATGTCCATTGACTGGAAGAAAGATCAACCAACAGAATGCTCAGATTCTAGAAGACTAGCATTGATATTATATGCGAGTAAAAGCCAACAGTGGTTGTGGAAGTACATCCACACGGAACTGCCAGAAGTTCAAGTCCAATTCAGAAGAGGACTTGGTAAAAGGGATATAATTATCTTGGCTGCAAGCAGTACTAACAAAAAAATGTTTGCTTGTGTTTCATTGACTGTGTAAAGGCACTTGACTGTATGGACCAAAAAAAAACAAAACCTATGGTTAACATTGAGAAGAATCAGAATTCCAGAACCCTTCATTTTTCTCATATGGAATGTGCATATAGACCAAAAGTTAGTCATTCAAACAGACAAGGGAAGACTGTGATCAAAAATCAGGAGATGTGTCATTGATGCAGACTTGGATTCCTCCCATTCTTCATCTGTACACTGAATAAATGATCTGAGAAGAATGCAGCAACAAGTTTGGAGGAAGGTCCTTAACAACCTGATATATGCAAATGACGCAACCTAGCTTGTTGAAACACAGACTGCTTACAGCGCTTGCTGATGAAGACTGTAGACTGCAGCCTTCGATGTGGATTACAACTCAGTGCCAAAAAGAAAAAAATCCTTGCAGCTGTTCCAATAGACAACATCATGATAAATGGAGATAGATTGAAGTTGTCAAGGATTTCATTTTGCTTGGATCTGTTATCACTATTCATGTAAGCAACAATCAAGAAATCAAATGACAATATGTCACATTGGCAAATCTGCTGCACAAGACCTCTTTATAAAGTGCAGAAGAGCAAAGATGGCACTTTGAGGACTCGGATGGACCTGACGCCACCACCACGGTGTTCCTGAATCATATGCATGTAAAAGGTGGGCAGTGAATAAGGAAGACTGCAGGACAATTGGTGCATTTGAATTATGGTGTTGGCAAAGAATATGGAAAGTGTTACGGATTGACATAGTGGCAACAACAATGGACTCGGCGGTAACAGTTGTGAGGATGGTGTGGGACTGGCAGTTTCATTCTGTTGAACTTTGGCTCCACATGAGAGGCAACCAATGGGGCAGGGCCTAACAATAATAGCATCAGTGCAAATAAACAAATGCGAGTCAAGTTACAGATTTTAGTACTGTGATTATAAATACTATAAGCTTAACCATATATATATATATCATCAATGAGTAAATAGGCAGTTAATAAAAAATGTTTATAGAACACCTGTAAAATTTTTTCAAGAATTAACTATGCCCTAATTCACACAAAAATAATCCATAAATGGCAAAATTCATCTTACGAATCATGTTTTCTAATTACCCCTCAAAAATTAAGCGAAAAGCATAGCTCCAAATAGCCATATGTCTGCAAGATCAAATACTGCTGAACAACCATTGATTAAAAGGAAATTTATAAGTGAAAATTTTAAACATATGAAATTAAATGGCAATGAAAGCAATTTATGTCAGAACCCATGGACTACAGGTAGTCCTCAAAATGACATTCTTGCTCACGAGCTCTTTAAATGCTTACGGCACTTATAATCACATTATTAAAATCTAACTTGAATTGCACAGTGTTGCTATGAGTCAGATCTGACTTGGTAACACCTAAGAACTAACAACATAAAACCGACAACCAAACTCAACGCCATCAAGTTGGCATCAACTCCTGGCTACCTTATAGGACAGGGTGGAACTCCCCGTCGGGCTTTGCAGGAGTGGAGAGACCGCTCTTTCTCCTGTGGAGCAGCTGGTGGTTTAGAGTGACCTTGTGGTTAGCAACCCAGAGCCTAACCACGTTACCAAGACCCACATATCTTTCTGTAAAATTCAGAGCTATGTGTGGTTGAAGTGTAAGTGCTTTGGGTGGTCTGCAAACTCGTCAGAAATCCTATTTGACGGATTGAAGGAAACATCACGTTCGAAATGGACAATTATTGACTGGCTTCCAGTCCGGACAATTCCAAATAGGCCAAGGAAATGAAATCAACCACAAATTATGAAATACTATATACAAGCCACCCTTAGATTGTGAATGGGTTGGGTTCCTAATCTGTCTTAAAATCAAATTTGTATGGAAGCTAGAGCATTGAGGTAATGTTCATATCTACTGCCAGTCAAATATTTGTCTTTGTAGTGTGCCTTAGATGGCAGTAGCTGATAAAGGGTACTTTTCTATGGCATCCTGGTGGCCCTGTGAACTGCCTTCCAGCTGTTAACAGCAAGGTCGGTGGTTCCAACCTATCAGCCACTCAACTGAAGAATGACTGAGTCCCTGGGGACCCTGCAGATTCTACTGTATCCTATCGCATCACGAGGAGTTGGACCCTGCACCCCTGGGAATTGAGTTTATGGCTGTGGTACCTATCTATGAACTAAAAAGAAAATAAACACTTCTACAAAGACACGTGAAAGCATCTTTAACATAAGACAGAACCCCTGTACTCCACCGCATCAGTACTCGATATAATGAGATTTCAACTTGAAGTTTTGAGAAAATTTTGCATGGGAGCGCCAACGAAACTTCGGAATCCGACCTGACACACGGGATTTTTGTAAACAAAAGCAAGTCACTGGGCGTTAGTATGCATTGTTTAAACCTTTTGCAGCTGTGTTCCGAGTGTTTTGCTCTCATTTTCTTGGGTTTTGTGACTTTTTGTACTGTTTTTAGATTAAAGAAACGTGGATCCTTAGAAAGCCATTGCAGACAAGCGGAAAAGGAAAATGGTAAGAACAACTGAGCTGAAAAAAAGATTTCGTGTTCCAGTTTAATTTGCTGAGATCCACCATAAGTACCTTTTTAAAGAATAAACATGCAATAAAACCCTTTGAGAAAACAGTTAAGGAAATGCAAACAGCAGACCACGCTAACAGATTTTTTTAGAGAAGACCAGCCAGATCCTAGTGGGAAAAAAAAAAGGCAAAGAAGGGGGGAAAACTACTGAAAAGCAACTACCAGTTGATTTTATGGAAGGGCATTTCCCTTCTGAACACTGACTCTCCACCCCTCCTCTCCACCTCCGATCTACACAGACCCAGATCCTCATCGTTCTCAAGGTATGGGCCATACTGCATGTGGCGGTCATGTACTCGTGTCAATTTCATGATTGAGAGTCTAGGGGTGGAGTCTAGCTTGTCAATCTGGAGATAGCCAAAGAGTAGCTAATGAGGCCTCTGTGTGAGAATGACTTTCTCCTGAGATTTCTGGGAAGTCTCCTGGTATTTCCCAATTGGAGAAGAGAGACTGGACTGAGTCTCCGAGAGACAACAAACTGCTGACAAGACGAGATGACAGCATGCTGATCGATACTGATTCCTGGAGAATGGAGGAGCCGGAGGAGAAGCCACATGGACTTGCCCTGATGGAACCAGACCTCTGGGGCCGGAGAAGCCACAGAGAAACCCCTGCCAGTGCTGAGATGCTCCCATCGCCATTGGATACTGCTGATGGACCCTGAGCCCTGGAAATGAGGAGCCATGGGGAGATCCCTGCCAATGCCTGGACGCCTCTACTGCACGTGCTTCGTGAGTTGGAAGGAGACTTTATAGACTGGTATCAGACATATGGGCTAATATCAGACATCACTTTGAACTGGACTGGGTTGTGATGCTTTCTCAATGTTCCCTTCCTCTTGTGCATAAGCCTTTCCCTTATATCCATATACGTGTCTATGAATTTGATTCCCTAGTCTCCCTGAACTAACACACTGTAGTTGTTAAAAAAATAAAATAAATAAAAATTTTCTTAATGGTAAATGTGGACTACATACAAGTGATGTATGTATTGATCACGATAAGAGTTGCATGAGCCCCCAGTAAAATGTTTAAATATTTTTAAAATTCTAAATCGTATGTTTCTTATTTACTTTGTAATATGTGTAATGTTTTGTATAAAAAGGCAAGGTTAAGGTAAAAGCTTGATGGAGGAGAACAGATTAATCCGTTTTCAGTTATTTCTTATGGGAAAAACTGATTCAGTCGGATTAGCGTCGAGGTCCGGGGTACTACTGTACTATGTAATCATCCGGAGGGTCCATTTGTTTTTCTGCACAGTTCTCTGTCTTGGAAGAAATCCAGCCAGAATGCGATGGAGAGTTTTCATCATCTTACATACTTTGGACATGTGATTGGGAAAGACCATCCCTGGAAAAGATAGTGCTTGGTAAAGTGTAGGGGAGAGGGGAGGCCCCTCATAATATGATGGGTTGGATATTATGGAGCAGGGCTGTGCATGGGACACCATGAGCCCGAGCAGACTGCTTGGGATCTAACAATGATAAGTTGTTCTCTAAGCAGTCAGGGCTCCTTGGCCTGGCAGGGAGCCGAGCCACTGGAGCTGGAATCTGCTGAGTCCCTGGCAGCCTGCGCTTCCCTGGGGCTGCCCAGTGGGCTGGGGATACGGCCCCCACTGCCTGAACCAGGGTCTGGGTGGCTGCAGACACTGCCTAAGGGTGAGGGCGGGCCAGCAGTCTTCAGCTGGCCTTGGAAATCAGTCAGCTGCGCTGCTGAGGTGGAGGTCGGGGCACAGTGGGGACGCTGCCCCGCTGCCCTCTCTGCCCCTGCCACCATGGCTCCCAGGTTCTGCGGGTCAGGCAGCAGTCCCCGGGCAAGGTGGTTGTCAGGAGAGGTCCCTGGTTGCCCTTGGGAGAGTTCAGGCTCAAGCACTTAGGTTCTCTTGGCCTGCGATGAAGGCAAGAGTGGTTTGTAATCTCAGGTTGTATGCAAGCTGGATGTCCCTCAGGAGACTGCCAACGTTTGAAAGAGGGTATCCATGTGGAAGGGTCACACAGGCTCCCCTTTATACTATGCTTGCCTTGGTGGCACTCTGACATAATTACATTTATTGACTTTGGCATTATGCTGTTCATAATTACATTTATCTGCATCTAAATTATTGGCCAGTTTCTTTGAGCCAAATGCAACTCTTTTTACAACTAAACTCAGTATTTAATGTTCCTTTATAATAGTCTCCCTGCAAAATTGCTTCCTGCTTAATTACTCTTTTCCATGTGTCCTTAAAAATAAATCTCCTTTGAATCGCTGGATACAAAATTACGATGCTCTCTGTAAACCTTCACCTTGTTCACAAAAAAAAGTCAAAATAAATAACTACATTTAAAAAATCATTTTATTGGGTGCACATACAGTTCTGATCACAATCCATACGTACATTCTTTGTGTCAAGCACATTTGGACATCTGTCGTCATCATCATTTTCAAAACATTTTCTACTTGAGCCCTTGGAAATAAATCCATGTTGAGAGAAATAAAGTTTTAAGAATTTAATAAAAAGGATTTTGAGGCCGTACCATGAACTTGTACAAGTTTCTTTTCTTTTCTTTTCTTTTTTTTTAATTTAGGCATCACTGCCCTGGTGGTGGGAGTAGGAGGCCCAGCCTTTGCTCCTGTGAGTGGGAATTGAACCTCCATCCCAGTGGGCCGCAGTCCTGCGCCCACAACCACTACGCCACCGGGGCTCAGCCAATTCTCCTTTTTTAATGTCTCATTCAGGCTATTAATAGAACCGAGATGAAAATGCACAACTATCCCTAGAGTACTTTTAAGTGATTATGTTGGATAGATACCTTATGCACGAGGTACGGGAGGCGGAAGTAATGACAATAGAAGGCGATCCTTGGGCTGAGCAGGACTGCGACCCACAGGGTTGGCGATTCAAATCCAGCAGCAGCTCTCTGGGAGCAAGGCTGGGCCTCCTACTACTCCCACCAGGAGGCAGTGATGCCCACAAAAAAAAAAAAAGGGGGGCAATTCTTCCACGATTTTTCTCAGGTCTCCTTTCTTCCCGGAAGCAGCCCTTGTTGCAAGTTTCTTATTGTCAAGTTGACCGATGAAACAAAAAAAAGGGAACCATTTGTTGAGTGCTTACTCTGCATGGAGCATCTCCTCTGTATCTGAGTTTCACCCGCCCCATAGGCCTTTGAAAGGCTCTTTGTCAGAAGTAGATGGCTAGGCCTCTTGGGTGGATTTGAAACTCTAGCCTTCTGGTTGGCAGCCAAGCACATTAACCACTTGGACATAAGTACTACTATTATCCTCATTTTTACAAATGAGAAAACGGAGGTTTAGATGAAATTAAAGTGGTGAAGGAGAAGCGAAGGGTAATTAGGTCTTTTTCAGACATGCCAAGAGGCTTGGTTCCCCGGGGGCCTGACAGGGGAAGTAGAGGGGAAATGGGGAGCTAATAACAATATGCACAAGAAAGAAGAAAATGGACTAAATTTGACTGCGGCAAAGATGGTACAGCTCTTCTTAATATGATTGAGCTAAAAGAAAAGAAAAAATGATTGAATTATTGTATTGTGTGATGCGTAAATTATATGCCAATAAAATTGTTTTCTAAAAAAGATCTTGGAAAAATGAAATCAAAGGGTTGAATTTCTCAACATATTTTTTGAAAACCCTTTGTAAGCAACAGGAAGTTGTTCATTCAAATGATTTGAGTTTAAAAATTAAGTGTATTGAGCAAAAGTGCACAAGATGATGCAGTGTGCAGTCATAGTTAGAGATCACCAGGACTTTTCCAACTTGTGTCCGCTCCTGTCTGTGTCAGGGTTGTTCAAAAGTAAGTTCGGTCCCAATAAAATCTCAGGATATGTGGTCTTACTCTTAGGTTCACATGCCCAGACAAACATTTTATCTCAGCAGGGGCAATAAAAATCGCAAATATCGGCTGAGCCCCGGTGGCGTAGTGGTTGAGTGCGGGACTGTAGCCCACTGGCTCGGTGGTTTAAATCCAGCAGCAGCTCTCCAGGAGCAAGGCTGGGTAGCTCCCACGACCACCAGAGAGCAGTGATTGCCCCCCCCTCCAAAAAAAAAAAACCAAATTAAAAATATCATGTCTCCTTGTATCTTAGTCTGGATTCTAAAAGAGCAATATTAATGAGAATGAGATCTATAAATGGATACTGAAAGGTTTGCTTAAAGGAGATGACAAATGTCAAGTGTGTAGTCTCAAAAAAAAAAAAGAGAGAAATCCACCATTGAGTTGATGCTGACCATATAGAATAGTGGGTCAAACTGCCCCTATGAGTTTTTAAAACTTAATGGCTTCAGGAGTAGAAAGCTCCACCTTTCTACAAAGCAGCTAGTGGTTTTGAAGTGTGGACCTACCTTGCAGATCACAGCCCTACTCATACCACTACACCACCAGGGATCTCATTCTGTGTGACCTGGAAAGCCCAGGCCTATGGGTCAGGCAGCAGGCTGGCGACCTCTGCTGGTTCATGCAATGGATTGCATGGTCTGAAGAATAAAACTGCAGATCCGGCTTATGTCCCAAGAACGAAAGGTCAGATTATTAAGAAGAGTGAACAAGCTTTGCCAGAACTTCCATTTATATTCTGGAGAAGGCCTTACCCCAAGAACACTCCCCATTCAAGTAATTTGCCAATCACATCTGATGACATTTTGGAAGGTGAGTATATTACTTTACGGAAGAGCACCGAAACCTGTGTCAGCCACAACCAGTGAGAGTCAGAGCCTGCATCGATCGAAACAAGGCAGTGACCATCACCTCCTGCAGATGGAATCACTAACACTAAGCCACCTATTGTGTCCACAGCATGGACATATTACAGTTGGCCAGCTCAGGTTGATCACATGACTATCTCTGAATAAGATTTACTGAGCTCCATGATTGACAGCCCCACCAAAAGCCCAAGGATTAGGGAAGGTCAGGAAAGATGCTGGACCAATGAAAACGCTTCAGCCATTTACCAGGCCCACCTCCTCGAAACAGGCAATTTTCACTAGCCCTGTAAAACATCTGTCACTCATTATCCCAGATTTGCCATAAAATTTTGCATCCAACAGAAAATGTTTGTTATTTCAAGTGAGTATATGTTAAAAATGTGTGTTGGGAACTCAAAGATAAGAACATATGCATGAGTTTATTCTGAACAAAATGTTTAATGTCTGTGGTCAGTGGGTGATGCAGACAAGTTGTCTCAGCCATTCCCTTGTCTTCATCTCATTAAGGTGCCCAGGGGAGGGGAAAACGGATACTTAAATTTTTTAAAAAAACTTTTAAAAAGCCTTGCACAAAGATCAGCTATCTTAAAAAACTGATTGTTTTCCATCAGTCTTTTAACCAAGAATAAAGCCAATAAAGATGATCTTATGGGATGAATTGCAACTGAGAACAGGTGTCTTTGATTTATAAAATACAAACCAAAGAGCAAGGTCCAGTCAAACAGTGACTTCCAAGGGCATC
Source organism: Nesogale talazaci (assembly GCA_004026705.1). Lineage (NCBI taxonomy): Eukaryota > Metazoa > Chordata > Mammalia > Afrosoricida > Tenrecidae > Nesogale > Nesogale talazaci. The sequence goes on along the minus strand of PVJH01007075.1, from coordinate 64,512 downwards.
TGTGAGGCCAGTTAAATTTAAGACAGAGAGATCAGCTCTGACAGTTGTGACAACTATGTGGGGAGGATTCCAGACGTGTGATCTTGATGACAGATTTGTCTCTAAGGGCACAGGGCAGTTGAGAACTTATTTTTAAGGAGATTGAAGAAAATCAAAGATTGCATTGGTGAGAAAAAGGCCACATCAGTTGTACCAAGGGTAATGCACCTGCTAATTCTTCGAGCATAGGAAGGTTGTCCTGTGAGAATTTCATTGGAAAAGTTTGCCCATCCATCCTTCAACCCCGATCTTTCTGATTTAGATGTAGTTTCATCTTTCAACCCCAATCTTGCTGATTTAGATGTATTTTTGTTCCGCAAACACAAAAGAACAACAGTGAAAAGGAACATGAATTGAGTCACTCAAGGATGTCAAACGTGCACATTCTTCCTCTGGGCTGTAAATAGAAAAGCCTAGGACTCTTTGGGAAAGAGTTAGAGAGATAGAAACAGCTATTTCAGAAATGTATACCCCTAGATGGAGGGTAAGTTGTGGAATGACACCTTGACGTTTTGATATTCGTGTGTGATCAGGTTTCTGTGATTTTTGTGCAAGACTTTTTGACTAATCTTGCTCTCCTATCTCTCTAGCACCTGTGCCAGGAGGGGTGCCGTGATGTTGGTCTTCGAATACAAGATTTCCCATTATGACTGCCATTTTGCTGCAGAGGTATACAAGGGACAATGTGAAGCGCTCTTTGGGCATGCAAAGAAGTTAAAGATAATACATTATGGAAATTCCTATCAAGTAACTTCTCAAACACTAATAACATCATCATCTTTCAATGTGACCGTCTTCAGCATTGTGGATACAAAATTTATCAGATGATAGATTTTTAGATAGGAGCGTACTGGGAATTTTCTAGGTGAATCTGTAACTTCCTTTCCTGCTTACTTGCTTTCCCTTGATCATGTGTGTACGTAACCCTCAAGCTGACAAAACGTCTGTAAGCTAGAATACACCCAGACGTTCCGGAAGAAAGGGCTTTAACAATCTAGTTCCCGAAAGCAAAATGAAATGGAAACCTGGTTGGCGGTGATTCTACTGTGACCTGCCTGAGGTCACCGTGAGCCAGAACCTACTTGACTGATTTGTATGCTTTATGTTTTGTTTTAAGGAGGACACTGAGAAGATGGCCACAGTGGTGATAGTGATAGTGTCGGGAACTGACGGAATCCTCCCAGACAGAGCAAATAGGAGAGTGACCAAAGACTTGCAATTGACACCTACAACAAAAGTCGGTGGTCAACTATACCCAGGAGTTCCCAACAAGCTCCTGGCCTCTGGGCATCCAGGTGTCTGCAGAAGAGCAGAGACGATCCCATGTGGTCTCTACTGGCTGGGAAAACAAAAAAGGGCAAAACAAATAGGGGAAGTATGTTATTCTTTGCCAACAAGTCCATTTTCCCACTCATAGCAAGCCCAAGTGACCAGATATAATTGTCCCAAAAGGTTTTCTAGTTTGTTATCTTTAGAGGAAGGAGCCCTGCTGGGCAGGTAGGGTAAGTATTGGGCCTTGAGCTTCAAGGACAGCAATTCAAAGGCACAGGGAAAAGAGGAAGCTGCCTGTGTGAGCAGACTCTGGGGTGGGGGGTGGGGGGGTTCAGCCCGAAAGACTAGAGAAATAAATCCTGGGAAACTCATATGTGTATGAGAAAGAGTTTTATGTACAAGAGCAATTGAACCTTGAGAAAACATTCCAGCCCGGATCAAGTCCATAAGTCTTTTATGAGCTCATATGTCTGACACCAATCCATAAATTTCTTTTCTGACTCACGAAACACATGCAATGAGGCGAATAATGGAAGATCACAGGCCAGTAGATGAGAAGTGTTGTGGATCCACTGGTGGAATAAGCATCTCAGCACTGGCAGGGGTCTCCACGGGGCTTCTCCAGCTCTGAAGCTCTGGCTGCCATCAGCCTGTCTTCACATGGCTTGTCAACAAGAATGTGTCATAGGAATTGAGCATGTGTCCCACCTCCAAGACTCATTTATCTCTTTAGAGCCTCCAAATGAGGTCATCAAGCCATGACCTAACTGATAGGCCTAACCTCACCCTTTCACTCCTAAGTTTCAAACTGATGATAGATTATGTAACTACCAGAAGGGGTAAGGATGGAGTACTGCTGACACTGTGCTCCTCAGGGTGGGAGGTATCCTGGAGAAGGAGGTAAGGAAGAATAGTACATTTTTATTCTCTAACCTCTGTATCATCTGATCAGTATTGAGCTGCTAACCCCGAGGTCCCTCTTCAAACCCACCAGACGCTTAGTGAGAGAAAGGTGAGGCTATCTACTCTCTTAGTTTATAGCCTCTCAAATCACTACACTGGATGACTGAGTCAGAATCAGCTGGGTGGCAATGGGCTTGGTCTTTTGTTCATATTTATGGAGAATATCACCAGGCTTTCCCCTCAAGGAACAAATGAATAGGCACCAGTGTCCAGTCATTCCATTAGCAGCCAACTGCTTAACTGTTGTGCCAACAGGATTTCTTAAGAAATATCGAGAAAAAAAAAAAAAAAAAGAAATATCGAGAAGCTGAATGAAAGTCCTAAATCATGTTTTGGAGGAGGGGCCAGAGCTGGGCTTATACAGAAAGGAAGCTTGGTTCTGCTGCCCTTCCGTCTGCCCCTTTAAATATCGGTTAAAGTCCACGCTGTTCAAGGCTAGCTCTGCCTTGGCCAGCGGCCTCCAGGCCAGCAAAAGAAGAGTCGGCACAGCATGACATTCATTGAGCAAGAAGTCAATGCGTAAGCAGAAGTCGGGGCAGAGGCAAAGAAAAGCTAAAATACTGGGGGGAGGGCTGTGTCAACACACAGCCTGGTGACTCTAGCGTGCTGTGAGAGTAAACAAAGCAGATGATAAAAGCAAAGAACATGCAGATCTCCAAGTAGACGGGCCAAGCAGTTTCAGAGTGTGCTTAGGCAGCAAAGGTTTGTAAGAGCAGCAGGTTATAGGAACTCTGGTGGCCTAGTGGTTGCATGCTGGGATGTGTGTGATTCGAGAAGCAGGCGATAATTCAGGTCCAGAAATGCTCAGGACATAGTTCTTCAATCAGAACAGTCTCAGCCTCGCCAACCACCACGTCCTCTTGGCCAGACCAACCTCTGCCCTGCCCGGGCAAGTGTTACGAAGTGTTCTGCTGATAAGTGCTCCGTGGCCTCCTGTCCCATGGGTCGGCCTCTGCCTGAAGAGTCCGCGGGCCGTCACTCCATGGATTTGAGACTGAGTGTGCCTCCCTTCCCCCAGACTGGTCACAGTGCAACGATTGTGAAGATGTCCCAAGAGTGGACAGTGCTGCTTCTGTCGTACATAACGTCGAAATGGACGTGATGGCCTCTCACAACAAGAACAAAGGCTGCGGAAGTCCTAACTGCTGCACTCAAGAAGATGGCTCCTTTGGGGAACAAGGTGTGCCTTTGGTTATGCTATTGTCCCAGAGCTGATCAGGAATAGGGTGTGTCCTCAATGTAATCCCTTTGAAAAGTTCTCTTATAAAAAAGGGAGAGCAGCCATTCACACACACACACACACACACACACACACACACACACACACACAGAAGCAGAGGTGCCTGCGAACCCCAGCATGCCGGGCATTGTTGGCATCTCCTAGAAGCTGAAAGGGCGAAAGAAGAACCTTCTAGAACTCACACCCTGAATTCAGACGTCTACCTCTTGAATGGTGAGGAAATCCATTTCTGTTCTTGGAAGTCCCTGACTGGTGGCATTTTTGTTATGGCAACACCAGGAAACGCAGCCAGTGAGAGCTACAGAAGATCCAAGAGCATCCTACATAGAGAAGGACACAGAGGAGAAAATCATAGCAACAGAAGAGAACAGATACTGCAGAGCTATTCATCCAGGAGGAGCCCCAGTGGCAGAGTGGTTACGCCTTGGACCGCAACCTGCAAGGTCCAAAGTTGGAAACCGCCAGCTGATCTTCAAGAGAAAAGAGTGGTTTCCTACTCCAGTAAGAGTCACTGTCTCGCCAACTGCAGGGGCGGTTCCATGTGCCCAACAGAGTTGCTATGATTGGCATCCAGTCCACCGCAGGGAGTTTGGTTTTGATTTTTTTTTATATAAGTCAAGGGAAATTTTTCCTAAATAAAAACAAGTGAACTTGAAATACACATCAAAAGGCACACAATATATCTGGGGAACTAGACCAATAATTGTCAACATATACTAGTAAAAAGGTTAGATTAAAAAAAAAAATTTAGGCTGAGCCCCAGTGGCATAGTGGTTGGGCGCAGGACTGCGGCCCACTGGGATGGGAGGTTCAATTCCAGCAGCGGCTCCACGGGAGCACAGGCTGGGCCTCCTACTCCCACCACCAGCGGGCAGTGATGCCCAAAACAAAAAGACACACACACACACACAAACAATTTAGACATGCTATCTGGGCCAATGAATAAATCATTTCCAAGGAAAATAATATCTAATTGTTGTGCTATCTTTCTCCAGCAATACTGTATGCTGTGACATCAGAATGTCATGGGCAAATTGATATTAAAAGTACAAAATGTGTACAAAGACTTACAGACATTCAAGAACTCATTAAATATTCTTTTCAGGAGCCCTTACTGAAATATCTACTGGAGAGCAAGCTGGAACAGCCAAAGTGCCTGGAGACGTTGGCTCAGGGACTGGTGAGGAACATTAACTGTATGCTGATCTGTTGAATGAACACTAAACAAGGAATATAAAGGAGAGGGCACAATCTACCATCTCTCCTGTTTTATGATAATGTAGAGAAAACCAAAAACAAGTGACTCAGGATTGCCAGAGTCGATCCTGAGTCAGAAAGACCCCAGAGGACAGGGAAGAACCTCTCATGTGGGTTTCAGATCTGGACCTCTTGACAGAAGTAGGAAGTCCCATCTTTCTTCCAATGTGAGGGAAGACGGCTATTTAAAAATGCCTATCTCGGGGGCGTGGGTGAGAAATGGAGAGAACTCCCAAGGCAGAATCAGCTGGCGATCTGCCTTACAGGAGCTCAGTTCAGATAAAGAGGATGATGGAGGAGGAAGGGAGAAAGATAGAAAGGGTAATCAGTACTTGGAATTATCTGATAGGGAAATGTTTATTCGCTTAACCAAGACTCCCTGTCAGCCCACTGAGTGACTCAGAGACCCCAGAGGACAGCCTGGAACTGCTCCATCAATTTGTGAAAGGCTCTCAAATGCTCAAGAACCGCCGGTGGGTTTGAACAGTTGACCTTTTCACTTGTTTCAGAGCACGTGAACCCCTGTACAAGCTGCGATCCTGTCTCTCCCCCAAACAATTGTTTGTGAAGACAGAGGCATTTATGAAAGAGAGAACTAAAGTTACTCGATGAAGGTTCTCATTCAATTGAGTAAATCCTGCTATCGTAATAAAAGCAGAAAATTCAAAAAAGATAGCAAGGGAATCTTGCTAGGGAAGATTACATTAAAATGATGTAAAAATGTGGCCAAAAAGGAGGTGAAATAAATATGCATCTCTCTACTACTAAAGCGTGAGCACCAGTATATAATATTAAGTTGTAAAACAGCATAAGAAAAGTATGTGAAACCTGCCTTCTTACCTAAGAAACAGGGGGCGTAGGTATATACATCTAGCTCTTTAAAAATAAAAAGCTAAGGGGGGGGGGATTTAAAAAGAAGTTAAACTAGAAGCTGTTCAGAAGTGGTGCCTGCAGGGGTATAAACTAGGAGCCCTCCCTGGTGGGGGGGTGCCATTCGAGGCTGGGATCCTCACCAGAAAGGACAGCAGTGGGAAAGCACAGGAGACACACAGGCTTCCGGCTCCCATAAGAGCTACACAGTCTTGCAAACCCTCAGGGCAGTCCTCCCCTGTTCTAGAGGGTCGCTGAGTCAGACTGATTCGATGGCCGTGAATCTGTGTGTGGTGAAGGGGGAGAAATGGAGTAGAATGCAGAGAACAATATCAAGACTTAAGATTTTGGGGGGTAGATCTTACCTTCAGTGCATTTGACTTTGGAACCCTGTAATATATTTTCATAGTATTAAAATGAAAAGACATATCCCAGTACCCGTGCCTGGAAAATGAATGAAGCAAAAAGGCCTACATATCTATCCAGTTTTGGAAAAAAAAATGTACCTCAAGGAGATAGTTCAAGTTACTCTAAAGCAGAGTAGCACGACAGTGTGTTGTTCTGAGTGACTGTGTATATGTAATAGGACTTACCTGAAGTAAAAAAATAATTAACAGGCCCCTATGTTGTGGCTAGCAGTACCGGGGTTGCTATACAAGAGCATTCTTTGTGCACTGTGTGGTAAGGCCACTATCTAGTCCTATGACATCTGCGCATATCATATTCCTATGGTGTTCTGTTAATCCCCCTTGGCGTTTTGGCATGAAGGAAAGGAGAATGGCGAATTGAAGACAAAAGAGAGAAAGTTAAAGAAAAGCTTTTTTAAGAAAATAAAATTGGCTGAGCCCCGGTGGCGTAGTGGTTGAGCATGGGACTGTGGCCCACTGGGTTGGAGGTTCGAATCCAGCAGCAACTCTCCAGGGACAAGGCTGGGCCTCCTCCCACCACCAGAGGGCAGTGATGCCCCCCCCCCAAAAAAGAAAATTTTGTAGTCCTGAATTTAAATTGGAAAGACAAGAATGAACTCATAAAATGCTTCGTTATTTAAGGTGCATTATTTCCTAGTTCTGTCTGCTGAAAAGACCAGTAGCAGTAAGTGACCCTCACCACCCAGATTATGGTCTTTAGATATCATTTTCTTGAATATGGTGACATGTGTACAAATATGCTTGACACAAATGATGATGTATTGAGTGTTATGAGAACTGTAAGAGACCCCAATAAAATCATTGGGGAAAAAAATCATTTCCTATTGGAAAAATCACAGAGAGAGAGAAAATATTTAAGAGAAAGGACTGACTTGAATTCCAGGGCAGGGAATATAAAAAATAAACCTACCTTCCCACTATCTAGCAGGGATGAGGCCCCACTGCTGAAAGATGGGATCACTTGAGCCATGTACTCCTACTGGCACCCTTAGGCCACAGTACCATAAGGCCCTACATGTTAGGCTAGCACAGAGCACACAGTCGATCTTCCCACAGATTCTGAAGCTAGAAGTTCTAAATCAGGGGTTGCAGGCCAAGCACCTTCTGAAGGACTTAAGCAAGACTGGTACCCTGATATCTTTTAACTTCTGGTCTGTTTGTCCGTCTCTCTCATCAAGTCTGTTACAAATCAGAGCAAGCCTACAGGACAATGTAGAACTCTGCCTGTGAGTAGTTTATAAGACTGTCAATATTTGTGGAAATAGCCTCCCTTTTCTCCCTCAGAGCAGCTAATGCTTTTGAACTTCAGACCTTTCCGTTAGCAGCCCACCGTGTAACCCCTTGGTGTTTGCTGCAGTTCTAGGTGTGCCGTGACTTGTCACTCTAATTTTTGTCTCCATCTTTACGTGATGTCCTTCCCTCTGTATTCATGTTCAAATTTCCTTCCTATAAAAACACCAGTCAAAGGTCCTCCTCTCCTCTCTTTTCTCTCTGTCCCTCTCACATACACAAGTGGATACACCACACACATTTATGAAATATTATTTATCCATCATTTGCACAAATATAAATAAACAAAGAAAGTAGTGGCAGACTCCTAGGGAGTAAACCTGCATCTGCAGCCTGTATGTGAATTCTCTGAGGCGGTGTTGTGGAGCTCATATGGAAGTGATCTTAGGTTGGGGATTCAATAGTCCAATGTGTCGAGGTGAATAAAAACGGACTTGTCTTCCATGGGAGTGTGGTATCACGGGGTTCCCCACGGCCTATTTTCAGTGGCTGTGGCATGATCACAGGGATCCTGTTAAGTAAAATAAGTCAAGGTCCCCTGTATCATGGGGGACTCACAAAGCATGCTAAATACATTCCACTTGCCACTCTTGTAGAGTGACCATCTCAGAGACTCAGAGAGACAATTCTACCCTGTGCATGGGGTCATTATGAGTCGGCATGGGTTTGATGGCAGGGCGTTTTTTTGTTTTTACTTTTTCAACTGAAGTAGCTAGTGATCTTGCAATTGACTAACAAATGCCCATTGCAACCACCACAAAGAGTGTGGATTTAAAACGGTATAGTTTACATATCCAATGCAATACTGTAGAGCATCAAAGAGAAACAAAGTCTGTATATATATGTAGAAGAGCCCGAGACAGGAGGGACGGTGACTGTTATCAAGTACTCAGCTTTTTGTGTGTCATAGTGAAAATGTTGTAAGTTATACTCGGGTGATAAATGCTGGTAGCATCATTGAATTGTAGAGTTTAAAGGCTGAATACCTAGGAACAAGTAATTTAAAACAACAGAAGATTACTTCACCGAAAACTACAAAACAATTCTTGAGGCTGAGCCCTGGTGGCTTAGTGGTAGTCTGCGGGACTGGGGCCCACAGGGTTGACAGTTGAAATCCAGGAGCAAGGCTGGGCTTGCTACTCCCACCAGGGCAGTAATGCCACACACACACACACACACACACACACACACACACAAAACATTGCTTGAAGGAGATTAAAGAAGACCAGCCTGAATGAAAAGGACACACTTGTGTGGTCCTCAATTGGGACATGTAACACTGACTACTCCCCAAAGTCTACAGATTCTATTTCCATCAATAGAAAAGTCAATCCTCTAATTAATACAGAATTGCAAACAACCTTTATCTAGCCAAGCCAGTCTTCATAAAGAACAGGGTAGGGGAACTCATGCTTTCAGACATTAAACCTACATAGGAGATTAAACCCCACATTCACCTAGTGTGTATGAGCACTGCGGTCTGAAAGCAGACTCTTAGCTCCATTTAAAGTCCTGATCTGAGTCTACAAGGCTGGTTTGGTTTGGTTTTGACAAACAACCTCTTACAAAGTGTTATTGCTCATTCTAACAGCAATACCTTTCACCATGATGCTGACCTGCCCATATGCCCTGAAGGAGATTTTCCTTTTCTCGGTGATCTGGCAGGTGCTGAGTCCTGCAACCTAGTCCCAGAGGTTTTTCCCGCTCTGCTCAGATAATCCAATGTGATCGTGTTTCCTGGATATACAGTATTTTCCAAAAACCATCACAATCGACCCCCAGAGACAGGCATGATGAACAACAGGTTACAAAAATTAAACAAAGCCTGTCCTGTGAGTGTTCTGTAATAAAGGGAAGCCTATGTACCCTGAACCCACGGTGTGGTCTCACATAACTCTGACTCACAGGGACTCGATGGACAAGAGGAAAAAGCACTGTGGGGTCCTGAGCCATGTTTCCCTGCTAAATCCCCACCTTTAGATAGCCCACTTTTAACGACCATCATCAACCACCCTGCCCTCTGCCCCTTGACACACACACACACTTACACACACACACACACACACACCATTTTCTTTCAGCCAATAAAACTCTGCTGTGGTAGTTACTTGAAGATATTAAAAACATGAAGATATATTTTTTTAAGTGTAGGAGTGGTATTCAACCTGTCGATCAGATCACAGCCTTCAGGTATCTCCTTGTGGGCATGGTCTTCTCACAAAGAGTGTCCTGGGAATGCCCTTCTGAACCTAATTGCTCCCAGAGTCACCACCATTGGATCCACATGACTTTTCAGGATTCTGTATCCTTGCATGTGGCTGTCTAAAACTAAAGAGGGACTTAGGACCAGTATTGAACTTAAGGACTTCAGTTGGACTGGGTTGGGATGTTTTCTCAATATATAATTACTTCTTGATATAAAGTTCTTTCTTGTACATATATGAGTGTCTCTGGATTTGTTTTTAAGTCAATCTGGCCTAACAGTTGTTTCAACTTTAAGTAGATTCTACGATGTCACTCAAGGACAAGCTACAGACATAAAAACAATGTGAAAGATGTTCTTTGAAGAGTGGGGGGTGGGTCTTCTGCTTCAACAGAGCATAATCCCAACTCAGTGTTCACCAACTGGAAGCTCTAGTCCACTTCCCACCACCTCCTCCTCACAGCAGTGGCCTGGGATGACCCAAGGCTTCCCACCACCTTTCCAATGCTGCCTCTCCTCAACAGGATGCAGAGGCACCATAGACTGCCAGGTAAACCTGGAGCACTACCTCCTCTGTCTACCTAACCATGCCTCACTATGCCAACCACACTGATGCTGCAGAAATTTGCCTCTTAGTTGGTTCTAAGCACTAACCTTTCTGTCAACTCCTAAGCCTTTTTCACTAAGCAGGGATTCCAAATGATAGGCCATTGGAATCGAATTGAGAGCACAGAAATGGAGGAAAGAATTGGCTGTATGATAAATAGTGCTGGAACAACTGGATTTCCACATGCACATCCCTCAAATGGTCAATGGTCAGAGTGGATTTACCAGAGGCTTAATCCATGTGTGAGCCCTGCAAATGGATTTTGTGTTTCAACTGTCATCCATACCTTTCCGTAAACCAGGTGTTCAAAATTTAAGCTCCAATACCATTCCCTCCTTTGGATTTGGATTTTCTTATGTACAATCCTTAGATCACAAGGGTGGTGTGCTTGTTATATGTGGACTTAGTAAATACCTCACTTGCGTGTTTGAGACAAGCCTTTAAGATCCCAGATTCTATTCTTTCTGGTAGCCAGACCATCTAGTTTCTTTACCACACTTTGCTATATGGCAGCCACATCTTCAGTGATCTCTTCATCTCATCATCTTGATGAGCATCAAGCAGGGTCATATCATAAGAACTAATCGTACATAGATTGGGGGTAGAATTAAGTGTGAGACCCAAATTCATATACATATGGATCAAAAATCATATATCTATGGTTTATATGTGCATCTGATTCTCTTTAGAGTCATCATTATCAAGCAATATTAGAGAAGATTATAGATTATCCCCCTGGGGTATAAGATAATTTTAATGATTGTGTTGTTGATTTAGCCAATATATGGAATTTAAAGCCTTATTGAGGAAAGAAAATTATACAAGTATAGGCCAGCTATGAACCACAATACATTAATTGCTGTTTTGTACAGTGTCAACTCTGGAGTGACTGGACACTATTTTCACAAATAATGGACATTGGTGATAGGGCAACACTTTCAATAATATTGACTCACAATAGCAGAGCCATGCCTACCAGATTAATACATGCCATAATGAAGCAAGGAGGGTATTAAAATAGTAAGAATATGATAGTTCCAGGGCAACATTCATTAGGCACCCTTCAGGCAAGAGACGTGAACTGAAGTCCAACTGAAGCCAGCCTATGTCCTTGGGCTTGCAGTCATCTGCTTCTTGTCACATAGAGCATTTCAGCATTAAGTCCAAGGGCTATAGGTGGGTTTAAGGTAAAGCCCAGTTCACTTAGTAGGGTTTCCACCTGAGGCCTTCTGGTGTGGCCAATGAAGGATATTGAGCACCTGGAAAGAGCAGCGTCTAAAGTTTCCATGAGACTGAATCTTTATAGACATCGGTAGCCTCATCTTTCTTCCACTCTGGACTAATGGGGTCTCCTCAAAAATAAATAGTGGTCATATTGTAGGTGTAATAACCTCATGTTAGTTTTTGAAACTTTTCTAGAGCATTTCTAGATCAAATAACGCAATGCACTGGATTTGCTCAAAAATCGTTTGGAAGAAGTGAAAGTGGTTGACAGTGTAAGTAAAAGATTAGTTCTTTCTTCCAATATGGTGGACCCCTACAGGATGTGACAGATCCAATGTACTGTTGTTTCCTTTGCCCGTTGTTTGTGTGACCATTTTCATAATACATTTTTTTATTCTAGGAGTTTGCCATGCCTTATAAGACCAGTCAAAAGATAACAGCAATTTTAGCTGAGAGAAACATTTTTCATTGCCCCAGAAGGATACATGACTAAGCAGTTTTTAGAAAGCAGCTGGGGTGACTCAGACACCCTGCCAAAGCCAGGCAGACTGTGAGCCAGATGATGTGCTTTTTGTATTCTGATTAGTGACACTCAATGCATCGACAAGCAGCTTGCTTCCTAAGTCTACTGGCAGCAAAATAGGCTTGTTTAATTCCAACAAATTCCCCAAGGTAGTTTTACAACCACATCATTTGAAATACTGATTTGGCTTCAACGTCACCTGAAAATCTTTTATATATATATATATATATATATATATATATATATATATATATATATGGTGGGATAAGGGCACAGGGACATGTTAAAATGTGTAGCATCTACGATCCTGGCATGACTATCTCAGGTCATGGTGTACATTGGAAAGCAGACACCACGGCTCTAGAGAGTTTGTGCAACACGAGTCAAGGAACAAATAGTTAAAAACAAATGGTTGCCCTGTTGTTGTGTTGTTGAGGGGTAAATTACATGTCATTGTTCAGACTTTGGATAATATCATGGAATCAGTAGCGAACCAGCAAAGAAGCCAGCAAATGCAGGAGTTTTCTGGAGCCGCTGCTCACAGGGTGGCATATCCAGTGCCCACAAAAATTATTGTGTTTAGGTTCTTATTTTGAGCTTCCCTCAACAAATGGGGAGCCTGGAAACTCTGCCTTTGATAATTGGGATAATTGGCTCGAGCTGATTTGTAACTGGACCTGTTAAGTAGGAGTATGCCGGCGCATGCACACACACACACACACACACTGTACCTTCACACATGGAACAGACTCTTCAGCCTCTATGAGGAAAGTCCCTTCCTCTTCTCAATATTCTGTTGCGATCACTCATGCTTGAGTCTGCTCCTATTCACGAGGCCAAATGGACAATGCAAGACTTATTCACTTCTGTGCCGTCTTCATAAGCATTGGCAACTCACCCTCGATGTTAAGGTGCTTTCATTCACGGAATTCAAAAATCAACCCCCCAAGGACATTTTGACCATTGCAGCTTTTTTTTTTTCCTTTCTTTTTTTTTTAGGTATCACTGCCCTCAGGTGGTGGGAGTAGGAGGCCCAGCCTTTGCTCCTGGGAGCCGGAATTGAACCTCCATCCCAGTGGGCCGCAGTCCCGTGCACAACCACTACACCACCGGGGCTCAGCCCCATTGCAGCTTGATTAGTGTGAAGTATACCTTAAAATAGCCAATAAACTCAGGCCTGTGTGTTCAGATCGGAGATGGTATTTGCTACGGTAGCAAAGGAAAATTCATGATCGCTGAATAGAAATCTGATTTCTGTCTCTGGCAGCACTAACTCACTGGTAAGTGCAAAGAATCAACAGCAATGTAGGATATGAATGCAGTCTGTCTGGTGCCAAATGTCTGCTACATTTAACACTGATTAAATTCTCTATTTGTGAACTGATAAATTCATGAGTCTTGTTTTCTCCCCTACAGACCCAACCAGAGGTTGGTGAAAATGTACCAAAGGGTTGTTCCTTCTGAATTTAAGAGTAATTAAGTTAATTATCGGGCTCCAACTGCATAGAAATTAGCATGCACAAGGTGAATAGCTTATTTAAAATAAATAAATAAAGTCACTCGTAACTATAGTCTTCAGGATCTCTTTGAAGAAGACTAAAATGTTGAATTTTTTATATTTTATTTTTGCTTATGTGAATTCAGTTAAAAATATACATCAGATTCTGAGAGTTTGAGGCAAATAAATCCGAACGATTTGTTGAATTTAGATGAGTAGACCAGTATCATATATACTTACAGAGTTATAATCAAGTTTTTCTTCTTAAATCTATTTTATTTTTTGAGGGGGTTCCAATCAATACATCATATAATTTACCCAGTGCTAGTGTACTATGTGTGCAATGATTTTTAGTGACTTTATCAAATTATTTAATCACCACCAAAAGATTGCTTTAGAAGATCTTAATCATGGCAATGAAATTCTTAATAATAACCTCTTTAGTCTAGAAAAATTAATCTATAGGTGGCAGTCATGTGCTTATGTTAATTTTATAATTGAAATGTAGGGGTGGAGTCTAGCCTGTTAATCAGGAGAAAGCCATTGAGTAGCTGATGAGGCCTCTCTGTGGGCATGACTTTCACCTGAGACTCCTAGGAAATCTCGCGGTATTTCCCTCATGAAGATGAGAAGCTATCTTCCCCAGTTGTTGGGAATTAGTTTCAGAGATGATTAACAACAGGCAACACAGAATGGCGGCACCTGGGAGGCTGGAGTAGCGGGTGGAGAGACCACACAGCTTTGCCCTGATGGAGCCGGACCTCTGAAGCTGGAGTGGCATGCTGTTGATGGACCTGAGCCCTGGAAGCAAGGAGCCCTGGGGAGACCCCTGCCAGCGCCAGAATTCTGCACCCACTGACCTATGACTTCCTGAGTTGGAAGCAGACTCTATAGACTGATTTCGGGCATATGGGTTATTATTGGACTTATGACTTTGCACTGGACTAGATTGGGATGCCTTTTTAGGGTCGCATTTCTTTTGTATATAAACCCTTTCCTTATACCTATATGCGTGTCTCTGAAATGTGTTCCTCTAGTCTATCCGGACTAACACACTATATAACAACAGCAAAGGCAATATAGAGTTCCCATAATCCCTCAGGGTTACCCATTGGGCTGCCAACTCAGAGATTAGCAGTTTGAAACCCCAGCCACTCAGAGGGAGAATGCTGAGACTCTGAATTCCATAAAGAGTTAGAATCTCAGAAACCACAGGGCCAGGACCACCTTGTCTTATTGGATCAGCAAGCATCAGAATGGACTCAATTAAGTGAGCTATATCCCTCATGGAATCTCCCCTACTGTTCCCATCTCATATGATGATGGTAAATTTATCCAATCTAAAAGAATAACAACAATGATATTTGTACAGGACTCAAACAAAGCAAGAATTGGGAGGCTGGTGCAGGAGCGGGAAGCAGTTCGTTGTGGAAAGAGTGCCAGTCTCAGAAACTCCCAGCAGGCAGTTCTACCCTGTCCTCCTGGGTCATTAGTAGACAGCATTGACTTGATAGCCGGAGTTTGGTTGGGATTTCATGTAGTAGCATCAAGAAATAAAACAATAGAATGCATTGAGCTAAACCTCTTTAACGCATTGAATAAAACCGATGTCATTTTGAAGACAAGGGCTCACCTGACGATGGTATATTTAATCACATGTTTTACATGTGAAAGTTGGACTTTGACTACAGAAGACAGAAGAGTGGCTGAGCCCCGGTGGCGTAAGTGGTTGAGTGCCGGACTGCGGCCCACGGGCTTGGCGGTTCAAATCCAGCGGTGGCAGCTCTCAGGAGCAGCACTGGGTAGTGCCCACAAGCACCGGAGGCAGTGATGCCCGCCCCCCACCCAAAAAAAAGAAGACAGAAGAAAAGTGGATGCATTTGGGGCTGAGCCCCGGTGGCATAGTGGTTGAGTGCAGGACTGCGGTCCAATGGGTTGGTGGTTCAAATCCAGCAGCAGCTCTCCAGGAGCAAGGCTGAGCCTCCTACTCCCACCAAGAGGGCAGTGATGACACACACACACACACACACACAAAAACAAAATAAAAAAGTAATAAAAAATAAAAGAGTGGATGCATTTGAATGATGGTTGTGGTGGTCATGTATTCAATATGTCAATTTCATGATTGAGATGTAGGGGTGGGGTCAGGCCTGTTACTCTGGAGATAGCCATTGAGTAACCAATGAGGCCTCTGTGTGGGCATGAGTTTCTCCTGAGACTTCTGGGAAATCTCGCAATATTTCCCTCGTGGAGAAGAGAGGCCATTTCTCCAGTTGTTGGAAGTCAGTCTCCGAGACAACGGACTACACAAGACAAGATGGCAGCATCCAATGAGCTGGAAGAGCTGGAGGAGAAGCCAAAAGGTCTTACCCTGATGGAACCAGACCTCTGGAGCTGGAGAAGCCACATGGAGATCCTTGCCAGTGCTGAGTTGCTTCTCCCACCACTGGATGCTATTGATGGACCCTGAGCCCTGGAAGTGAGGAGCCATGGGGAGACCCCTGCCGGGCCGGGGCTCTGCACCCACTGACCTGTGACTTCATGAGTCAGAAGGAGGCTTTATAGACTGGCATCAAGCATATGGGCTAATATTGGACTTATGACCTTGGATTGGACTGGGTTGGGATGCTTTCTGAATGTTCCATTCCTTTTATATATAAACCTTATGCTTATATCCATATGTGTATCTATGAATTTGTTTCTCCAGTCTACCTGGACTAACACAATGGTGCTGAAGAATACTGAAAGCTGTGCACTGCCGGAAGAACAAACCCATCTGCCTCCAATAAAATGATGTTTACAAAAACAACAACAAACCAATCTGTCTTGGAAGCAAAACATTGAGACTGTTCTTTGGAAACGAGGAGGGGGAGACTCTGCCTCCCATGATCATGGGAGAGGCCAGTCCCTGGACAGCACCATCATGTTTGGTAAAATACAAGAGCCAGGAAAAAGACCCTCCTCGATGAGGTGGATTGACTGGTGGCTGCACCAATGGGCTCATTGTGAGTCTGGTTCCATTCGGGGTGGTGTTTCTTCTGCACACAAGGTCCATATGAGTTGGAACTGACAAGCTGGGACCTAACAGCAACCACCCCCACACCCCCTACATGTTCAGCTGCCAAGCACATGGTCAGCAGTTTGAACCCATCAGCCACGGGAGAAAAAGGGGACTTTGTGCACCATAAAGACCTTTAACCTCAGAAACACAGGGGACGGTTTCTACTCTGGCCTTTCGAGTCATTATGAACTGGAATCAACTTGATGGCAGTGACTCTGGTTTGGGTTAAAGCATATAAATAATGTGTGGAAGCTGTACCTTTAGCATTGGCCAGTTTTGCCCTTCAGGCAGGTAAAAAAAGTGAGCCATCTCTGAATCAAGAACAAGAATCTCACGACCGTTGAGAAAGAAGAGCCACCAGTGGAGTGCGTGTGAGCTCCCTGCCTGAAGTTGCAGAGGCAGCAGAAGCCACGGTGCTGAGGCCACAAGACGGAGGAGGGGCGCCTCTCTACGTTGGGACTGAGGCAGAGTGGGCTGGCAGGATTCCTAACCACAGAGGCAGAGGCCAGGGACCTTAGGAGCTGAGAGACTCAGGACCAGCACAGCACGCCTGCCAGCATGGCCGAGACGAGACACTGAGTACAAGAGAACTGTATCCTTCGTACTTTGTGATCTGTTCGCTTCCCTACAAAAAACCCATACTCGTGAGTATTATCTCTGAGTTCGGTGTGGCCATTGCAAGGACTTACGGAATTTGTCAGAGAAATTGGATGCTGTGGGAGGGTTGATTGGTGTCGGAATAGGATAAAGCAGGATGGAGGTGGAGACATGCCTGGCCTTTGTCTTGCAGCAATCAAGCAAACCTAGTGGCATGGTGGGCTGTGAGTTGGGCTGTCAAGTGCAAGGTCAGCAGTTTGAACCCTCTAGCTGCTCCACAGAAGGAAGAAGAGGCTTTCTGCTCCGGTGAAGATTCATGGCCTTGGAAAACCACAGAGGCAGTTTTACTCTCCCCAGAGTTTCAGTGAGTCCGAATCAACTAGAGGGCAGTGAGTTCGGCTAACTTTGGGTTGTGGTCATTGGCCTTGGACTGGTATGGAATTGGAATCTCTTCTCTGGTGTCACCTTAGGAGGTCAAATGTAGCCTACACGCCATTTCTCAAAGATCTTTGACTGTTTCCTTGGAAGAGAAAAGCAAACCAAATAACCATTGAAATAGTTTGTTTCCAGGCTGAGCCCCGGTGACGTAGTGGTTGTGTGCAGGACTGCGGCCCACTGGGTTGGAGGTTCAAATCCAGCAGCACGGCTGGGCCTCCTACTCCCACCACCAGAGGGCAGTGATGCCCCCCCCCAAAAAAAAGAAGGATTCATTAAAAAAAAAAAAGTATTGTTTCCAAGTAAAATGGCAGTGCACACTGAGTTATGTTTTGCTAATAAGCTTTTCGTATTTAAAAGAAACTGTATATAAAAAAATTAATTTTAAACTTCCATTTCCAACATGGATCCCAGAAAAGCAAACAGGTGCACTAAACGATTGTCTTTTCTAATCGACTTGCTATCAGCTGCCAAAATAGTTCATTTTACAGACACCGATTGTACTCCAGAGGAGCCCTGGTGGTCTCGTGGCCACAAGCTGGGTCGCTACTGCAAGGTCAGCCACAAGAAACCTCTGATCCCTGCACAGGAGGAAGGTGAGTCTCTGCTCCTACAAAGACCGGCAGTCTCAGGGACCTGCAGGGTAGTCCGACTCTCTCCTGTTGGGTCGCTGCCAGTCAGAATCAACTGGATGGTAGGGAGTTTCTGAGTCTGAATTTGACTCTATTGATGTTTCCAAGTTTTTGCCTTCTGGAATTTCCTTTTACAAAATGGACTCACATCCTTAAAAAGAAATAGCATCCACATTATCTAGGGAATGCTTTTTTTTAATAGCGGTTTTATTTATTTATTTCGAGGGGGGCATCAGGGGTCGTGGAAGCTACCCAGCCTTGCTCCTGGAGAGCCGCTGTTGGATTTGAACCACCAAACCCGTGGGCCGCAGTCCCGCACTCAACCACTACGCCACCAGGGCTCAGCCCTAAGGAATGCTTGATTACTGGGTCCTACATGGTCGCCAGCTCCATTAAGACTTATACTGCTGTTTGTCAGTCTTTCAGCACATACCCAAATGGAATTTTAAAAATTCTCCTCTGCAAGAGTTCAAAACCTTTATAACTCTTTAGTAATCCCGTCAGGATGGGAGAAAGGCTCATTAAATTTTTTTGGGGGGGCGGGCCATCACTTCCCCCTGGTGGTGGGAGTAGGAGGCCCAGCCTTTGCTCCTGTGGAGCCGCTGGTGGAATTGAATCTCCATCCCAGTGGGCCGCAGGCCTGCGCACAACCACTACGCCACCGGTGCTCAGCCCAACATGTTTTAATATACAGATGATACAACCTTGTTTGCTGCAAGTGAAGTGGACTCAAAACATTTATTGATGGAGATCGAAGATTCCATAGAGACTTCAATATGGATTATACCTCAACATAAAGAAGAAGAAAAAATTCCTTGCAAGTGGACCAATGAATAACATCATAATAAATGGCAGAAAGATTCACGTTGTCCAAGATTTCAATTTGCTTAGTGTCACAATCTATGACCTTGGAAGCAGAAGTCGTGAAATCAAATGATTTGCATTGGGCACCTCTTTAAAGGGTTAAAGAGAAAGACTTCCCTTTAAATATTT
Source organism: Nesogale talazaci (assembly GCA_004026705.1). Taxonomy (NCBI): domain Eukaryota; kingdom Metazoa; phylum Chordata; class Mammalia; order Afrosoricida; family Tenrecidae; genus Nesogale; species Nesogale talazaci. The sequence goes on along the minus strand of PVJH01007075.1, from coordinate 45,380 downwards.
AGGTGCCTCTGACCTAAATCCTGGTTAGACCAATGGCCTCAAATGCATTCAAAACCAGAACAAAGGATGAGGGACACCAATGAAGTGATGCATTTGAATCATGCTGTTGGCAAATACTTAATCTTAAATAGAAAAGGGATGAAGAAACCTGTCTGGAAAGATGTTAACCTTAATCCTCTCTATAAGGAAGGATGATATGACATACGTTGGACGTGTTACCAGGAAGGCCTTGTCCCTGCAGAAGGACATCATGACTAGTAACATAGAGGGTCAGTGAAATAGAGTAAGAGGAAGATGAGGAATTGAGACTGTAGCTGCAACAATTGGGTCAAACTTAGGAAAGATTTTGATGATGGAGCAGGACTTCTTTCTTTAGACATAAGGTCACTATGGGTCAGAACTGACTATGTTACCTAGTTACACCGACAGCACGGGTATAATTCGGCTTCATTTCTCCTTTTCATTCTTTGGATAATTTTTTTCTATTTCATTAATTACAGGCAAAGAGAGATTTCCAGACTTCACCTTCAGCATCGTAACCCTTTGGGGCAGAGTAGAAGATACAGCAACATCTTTTTTCCAGAAGCAACTAGTGGGTTCAAACCAACAATCTTTTGGTTAGAAGCCACTGCTGTATCACCAGGGTTCCTTCCTGGAAAGATTCACAGCCTTGGTAAGCCTATGAGGTATTTCCACTGTCACAGAGGATTCTGTGAGGCAGAATCGGCTGGATGGCGCCCAACAACAAAAATGTGGCAGCTTTGCTCAGATACCATCTGAGATTTTCTGTTGCCGTTAAAGGGCATTATTGAAGTATCAGAAGAAGCCAGCTTCTGGTACATACATCACAGGTTCAATAGGCACAGTTGTACAGTGATAATTATTATTTATTATAATAAAGTTATAGAGAACATGAAAGAGAGAGAAAAGTAAGAGTCAGACACATTTCACATCATGGTAGCATGCTCACCTCTGCCAGTTGGGTGGTCCACGTGGAGAGAGACACTCTTATATTTGATCCTTGTATATCCTTTGGAGCCATGCCAGTCCCCTAATTATAGTTAAGGACATATGTCACAGGAAAGAGTTGTGGTATAGGTACATGTTACAGGAAAGGGAAGTATGGGATTCCATGTGACAAGGTCAGACCCCAGACTCCTGGATGTGGCTAAATAGGTTACACTAGAGGTCGTTAACAGCATGTGAATGCGCCCACAGGCTTCAATGGTAGAGAACCATCATCCTAACAGCAGGGGAGTCTGCTCTGTTGTGAGTGAGACACACAATGGCCTCAGATAACTGGGAGCTTCAGGGAGAATATCTAACTACTGCCTTCCACACCAAATGCTGGTAAATAGTTTGCTTAATATTTTGGAGCATATAATTGTGTAAAAGTCCTATCTTCATCCCACATTGAAAAACAATATTTGAAGATTAACTAGCCATATCTGTCAATATTAACTCACGTTGGTAATGAGAGTGTGGTTCTGTAAGAGAAAGCCTATTTTTAGAAAATACACACTGACATATACCAGGGTCAACATGAATATAACTTCTGTGAATATTCCTGTGCAGTGCAGGGTATTGTGTGGACATAAGTTAACAACTTTGGGGAAATATCAAGGAGCGTCATTGCTAGGTTGTATGATAAGCCTATGTTTACTTTTGTAAGAAAATGGCAATCTTCCTAAGTGGCTGCAGTATTCCCAACAACGAATGAGAGTTCCAGTTGCTCTTGACAGTCTTGTCAACATTTGCTGTTGTCTGTGTCTTTGGATTCTAGCCATTCTCACAGATGTATAGTGTTAGCTCATTGTTTGAATTTTGTAATTCTCTAATTTCATATGATGTGGGGCATACACTTTTTCACCATCAGTGTATCTTCTTAGATAGGTGACTGTTTAACTCGAGTCCACTTTATAATTGAGTTGTTTTCTTATTATTGAATTTTAAGTTAACCACCTGCTTTGAATACATATCTTTTTTTGGGGGGAGACATCACTGCCCTCTGGAGGTGGGAGTAGGAGGCCCAGCCTTGCTGCTAGATTTGAACCTTCAACCCAGTGGGCCGCAGTCCTGCGCACAATCAGTACGCCACCGGGGCTCAGCCCCTAAATACATTTTTTTTAATTTTTTTTTTTTGGCATCACTGCCTCTGGTGGTCGTGGGCGCTACCCAATGCCACTCCTGAGAGCCGCTGCTGGATTTGAACTGCCAAGCCTGCGTGTTGCAGTCCTGCACTCAACAACTTACGCCACCGGGGCTCAGCCCTGAATACATATCTTTTATCAGTTTGTGTTTTACAAATATTTTCTCCCTCTCTTCAACTTGTCCTCTCATTCTCTTAACAGTGTTTTTTAAGGCAGAGGTTCTTAATCTTAATGACATCCAACTGAATGTTGTTTTTCATGGATATGCATTTGGTATTGTATCAAAAACTCATTGCCAGATGTTGTGTTTTTATATGTAATATATAACATAATTCGTAACAATATAGTAGACATAATTACAGTAATAAAATAGACATAAAAATCATTGCTAAGCCCATGGACACCAAGATTTTCTCCAATATTGTCTTCTAGAACATTTGAAGTTTTGCATTTTACATTTAGGTATATCATCCGTTTTTGTGAGAAATGCAAGGTCTCTGTTCAAATACACTTTTTCATATTTCAATGTTCAATTCTAGCATCATTTGTTGAAAAAAATATACTCTTTCCATTGATCAACCTTTGTTCCCTTTTCAAAGATTAATTGATCACATTGTGTTGGCCACTTCCTGGGATCTTGATTGTGTCCCACTCATGTGTTTTGTAAAAGAATTTTGCTAATGCCACAGTGCCTTGATCATTGGAACTTTACACAGTGGAACTCCCAAAAGAACTAGTATAAAGCACTTACCTATCAGGGAAGGAAAATTCAAATAATTTCCACTGATAGAGGTGATAGAAAAGTGGTAGGATTGTAGTCTTTCAACGGCAGAAAACTTGGGAAACTCAGAAAAGCAAGACACTCCTGTTAAGTCCTACCACGTACAGGACTCTCTTTAGTAAGTCTTCAAGTTGAGTGGCACCAGGCCTCCAACTTTGTTCTTTAATATATCATGTTGGATATTCTGTTTTTACTTCTTCCCATTTAAACTTTAGAATCCATGGGTTTTTTTTTTTTCATATTCACAAAGTGACCTGTTGCGGTTGTGACTAGGATTGCTTTGGTTCTATGTCTCACACTGGGAGGAGCGTACATCTCAACAACATTGCGGCTTCCTATCCGTGTACATCGACTATCTCTTTATTTGTTTAGAATGTCTCATACATATTTTGTTAGATATTTACTTAAGTATTTTTTTCTTTTCTTTTTGGGGTGCTAATGTAAATGGTGTTCTATATTTAGGTTCTAGTTAGGGTTAGGGGAGAAAAAAGTTCTAGAATTCTTAGATCACTGAGAAAATCTTTATCTACAATAAATTTCAATAAAGTTTGCATACAAACAAAAAAGCTGTAGTCTTCAAAATCTTCTGGAATGCAAAAATGCATAGTCCCTTGGGAAGGGTGGTTAGTATTTCCATAGACAGCGCTTGTCAACTCAATATGAAAATATAGCTACTGTCTTAGTTAATGACAGAGTTATTGACCTGAATACTGCCTAGGCTATTAATCTTAACTAGACTCAATGAATGACATTCTATAAATGCTAGGGTATATTTGCTGGATTATGGCCTTTTAAGACTTAAAGAACTTACTCTTGCTAGCCATGGATCTCACATTTATAGCTTCATGTGATAGACACATTAATTTTTCCATATATGCACAGAAGTCTTTAGCTCCTACTTAAGTTTGCTGTGTGATTGGATTTTATATTTCATTAGCTGCCAAGAGATATAAATACCTATCTGTAAATATATGAGTAGATAAGAGCTCTATGCTTGAAGCCAGACTGTCTGGCTATGAACCCAGCTCTGCTTCTTAAACGTACTTACTGGGTGACCTTGGGCATATTTCTTAGCATTTGTGCACCTTGATTTTCTCATTTGTGATAATGAGAAAAGATAGTAGTGTTACCAAACAGCAAGGAAAATACAAGGATAAAATGAATATTTGCCAAGCATGTAAAACACTGCCAGTAACATCACCACAATAAAGAGATGTTTGTGGGTAGGAACAGGCTCTCTGGGTGATCATCCCATAATTGGAAAAGCACTATCACAGAAATCCTAGATTCTCATGAGGATGGAGGGTTTAGTGTTTCTGAATATACATCAGTATATGAGTAGACACAAATGCTATGATCCACAGGTGATTAGTGTCTATGCCCAAAAGTGAGTCTTTACCCTCTTAAATAGTATTTTTAGTTAGAAATGGGGAGAGGGGAATGCTCTCTCCCATCTCTTGGATATACTACTTCTATCATGGGAAGGGGTTTACATTTGTTGGAAGAAGACAACAAAAAGATTCTGCTTCTGGGCTGTTAGCTGCCGTGTGATTTGTCATCCTCGAGTGGTTGTGCATGGGACTATTTTTTTTCCCCCCGCATCACTGCCCTGGTGGGAGTGGGAAGCCCAGCCTTGTTCCTGAAGAGCTGCTGGATTTGAACTGGATTTGAACTGTCAATCCTGTGATCCGCAGTCCCGCACACAACCACTGCGGCACCAGGGCTCAGCAAGGGACTAGTTTTTCTTAACTGAGTTTTGGTAGGAAAAAACTGTTACTACGGGAAAATGAGAGTCAATACTTCAGAATTAGTTGTTATATCCTGAGCACTACACGTGAAAGCAAATAGACAAGCCAATCCCAGATGCACATGCGGCCTGCTGGGTAGATATCCCTTTACAGTGGAGATCAGGACATTGGGTTAACTGAATTTCTCTTTCTCTGACTTCATGTTCCTGGAGCATCTTTCTGGTTTGCTTTTCACAAAGGATGGCAAAATGTGTTTACTAAATTTACATTTGCTATTTAATTTCCACAGCTACTTAGGAGCTGTTACCCCTATTCGACAGCTGAGGAAATAGCCAGTCATTTCTACGAGGGTCTGTCTTCTGGCCTCCCACTATCTTCATGCACTCCTTTTACTACACACAGAAAGGAAGGCATGATCAAACCGCAGAATCTCCCGTTAATGTGCAGTTTTTGTGACCATGTCCAAATCCAGAAACAAGCATCCTATGAACTGAAAGTCAAAGTGTTGGCCCCACCCTATACACCCCGATGCACAATGATGGAGCCAAGGTGAATCACAAAGGTTGACCACCGTTTGGAAAGGGGAGAGGCTCAGCAGTCACTGGTCTACAGTAGTATAGGTTGAATTATGTCACCCCCAAATGTAAGTTGACATATAACCTCGGGTGCATGTGATTTAGGGAATCGAGTCTTGTAAGATGCTGCTGGAGAAGTTAATAGGAGGTCATGTGTCGGGTCCTCGTCCTGTATGAGTGGTGGTCTTACAGAGGGACACACACACAGATGAAGTCCATGTGAAGATAGAAACAGACTGGAGTGGTGTACCTTCAAGATGAGAGATACCAAGTGTCCTCAGACATGGACAGAAACGAGGAGAGAGGAATGGGACAAATTCTTCCTCAAAGCCATCGTAGGCGCAACTTACCCAATACCTTCGTTTTAGACTCCTGGCATCTAGAATGCTGGTTTTCTTTTCTTTTCTTTTTTTGGCCATCACTGCCCTCTGGTGGGAGAGAATGCTGTTTTTCATCATTTATTTAAACATGGTCCTCTTGTCATTTAATTCTCTGTATATACTTAGTAATACACTAGAAAGCATGAATCTTGGGGCTGAGCCCCTGTGGAATAGTGGTTGAGTGCAGGACTGTGGCCCACTGACTTGGCAGTTCAAATCCAGCAGCAGCTCTCAGGAGCAAAGCTGGGCCTCTCACTCCCACCAGAGGGCAGTGATGCCTAAAAATAATAATAATAATAAAAAGCATGAATCTCTGGGCTCCCACTTAACTCTTGCCCCAGTCCAAGAACAGCTGGTTCTTACAACTAGCCTTCATGACAGATCACTGAAGATATAGTTGGTCCAGCAAAGTACAGTGAAGAAAGCAGATCGTGCTTGCTTGTTGAAAACAGTAGTATCTGAGGTCTTTAAAGGATTGTGCCCAAACAAGCAGTCATCTAAATGAGGTGTCAACTAAGTGCACATGGAAGAAGCACACCAGCTTGTGTGCTCCAAAGATGACAAAAAACAAACTACAAATATGATGAAGGGGGAAAGTAAAAGAGTTTAATTTGCAAATACCCAGTTTATAGAAGGCTATGGAGGGCAGCGGGAGCCCAAAATCCATCTGTAGAGTACCTCGTCAGATGAAGCTTCTGGCAGATTCCCGCTGGCCTTAGTTCAGGGACACAAACAGCTTTGCTTTCCAAAAGAGATTATTTGTAAACTTACTGTATTTTTTCAGACCATTAGACACACCCAGTTTTTAGAGCAAGAAAATAAGAAAAAAAATTTCTCAACCAAATACTACCAGTATACTAAAATACTTATGAAAATAAAGCAAAGTACAGTAATATTTAACAGTATAAACTCAACAGTGGTGTTAAGAACAATCATTACTTTCATTAACAAATGAGCGGAGTCGAGCACTGTGCCGATCCCGTGACCTGACTGACATGGGGACTCCAGGAGGCGGGACTTCCCCCGAACACACAGCAATCCTCAGCATGCAAACAGTAGCGGACAGTCAGTGGGCTTTTGGGGTCACAAACAAATGTTCTGGGGTACCACACCTTTGTACCCTATGACACACCTCACTTTTCCCCCTCGGTGGCGGGGGACAAAGTGTGTCCTACGGTCCTACAAAAACGGTAAGTATGGTATACTACAATACCTGGTCAGTTGACTTCACCCCTAACGCAACCTGAATTTGCTCTAGATTTAAATATTTCTTGCTTGTTCAACAACAGAAACTTTCTCTCTGGCTTATTTTAATATTGTGGGTGGTTTCCCTAGGAAACCCTTGCACCAGTTATTGTCTCTATGCATCCACTCCTTCTGTACTACATAAACTGGGAAACCTAACAGAAACAATAAAAAAGCAAAATAGAAAAAAAAAATAAACAAAAAAAAGTAAAAAAGACCAATCGAAAGCTATTCTTTTATAAAGTGTTTTAAAAAAATCTAAAGTAATGATTTCATTTTTCCCCCTTAAAGTTCCACTTAAACATTTTAACGAGGGCCCTTTCTTTAAAACTCCTAAGCAGTCGGGCTGAGCCCCGGTGGCGTAGTGGTTGTGCACGGGACTGCGGCCCACTGGGACTGAGGTTCAATTCCAGCAGGGGGGCTGGGCCTCCTACTCCCACCCACCACCGGAGAGCAGTGATGCCCAAAAAAAATTAAAAAAAACAAAACAAAACTCCTAAGCAGTCATGTAAGGTACTCAGTAGCCTGGTCCCTCCCCATGCAGAAACTAAAATGTTCTGTAATTTACTGTGCTGATGGTTGTGCAACTCTTACTACTGTAACTGAACTACTGAATTGAATGTTATGTGGCTTATATGCCAATAAAACTGTTGAAAAAAATTGAAAGACAGATGGAAACAATTAACCCAGGAGATTAAGGGACAGAGCAAACACCAGTCTCTACAGTCCTGAGACTAGAAGACTTAAATGGTGCCCAGCTACCACCACCAATGGCTCAGAAAATGACCACATTAGAATAAGGTGAGCAGACGTACCGCCTTTTAACAATTTAACATCCTGCAGCATTTTAAAATTAAAATAAATATATTACAATACTACTTTTGGGTTCTATGAAAATTTTTGTTGCTCCATATAGACTAAATTTTTAATCAAGAATCCGCCACCCCCAACCCAGTCAATGGTGTCCCACTTAAAATATGGTCACTGTACAATTAGAAGGCCTAGACAGAGGGGGAGAAAAAAATGGGAAACAAATTTCAAAATCCTAAGAGACTAGGCTTACCAAATGTTTGGGCAGAGTCCAGGACTAAGCACCCCCTGTTCCTGCCTCTCAAGAAGATGGATGGCCCGCTAAGCTTCATAGCACCTGAACTTCGAAGTACCTGTCTTCAGCATTCCCCAGAACTTACCTCACCTGCGGAACATATTTCCCTAGTACTGTTTCCCAGGAACAGGATGACTCCCCTCACTTGAGCAGGACACAGTCTTCCTCGCTGTAGCACTGTTTCCTAGCAACCACAGCACTGAGAACTTCTCTCCCCCTTTCAATCCATCTGCCTTCAACTCAAACCATATCTATATCCCGCTGTCCCAGTACCAGGCGTGACTCCCCTAACCTACACTCTAGGTTGTGGGACCCGGCCAGAAGCTCAAGATGCTTCCACCCTCTCCCTGCTCTCCCTTCCCCTCCCGAAAGGTCTTTTCCCTTAATAAAACCACCCTTTGCTTCACGTCTTTGTCTGAACTCTGCCTCCATTTACCCCTCACTAGTCAGATAGCTAAGATAGGACCCAGGAGACCATGGCCCTTAGTCACCTTTGAGATATGGAACTGAACTCACAACTCTAGTAGAATCAACAGCCTTTGAAGAACAAAGGGGTAGCATTTACTCAAGGACAAAGTTCTGATGGCCAGGAAACGAGGCAGAGTGAAACCAGGAAACACAGAAAGAAAGCAGAGTAAGTGATGGTAGTTGAGGGGATGACAATTGACACTGAATAAATTGAAACAAAATATGTGACTCATTGAATCAAAGACTGTTATGTCTGTGAACCTTCCTCTGGTATATAATAAAGTCGTTGTTTTTTGGGGGGAGGGGGGCATCACTGCCCTCTGGTGGGAGTGGGAGGCCCAGCCTTGCTCCTGGAGAGCTGCTGCTGGATTTGAACTGCCAAGCCTGTGAGTCGCAGTCCCATACTCAACCACTATGCGCAGCCCCAAGATTCATGCTTTCTAGTATATTACTAAGTATATACAGAAAATTAGATGACAGAGGACCATGTTTAAATCAATGATGAAAAACAGCATTCTCAGAAAAGCATTTCTCAGAAAAGAAAAGAAAAAAAAACAGCATTCTAGATGCCAAGAGTATAAAACGAAGGTATTGGGTAAGTTGTGCCTTCGATGGCTTTGAGTGGGCCACAAGTCAGTGGGCCACAGTCCTGCACACAGCCACTACATCACCAGGGCTCAGCCCCACAATAAAGTTTTAATATAATAAAAAGAAATAAAAAGTCGGACCTTAGTGTTTTCCAAACTTTAATGCCTCCAAGTTAATGTGACTATTTTATTTCACCCTCCTCAGGACGGTGAGATTATATTAACCTTTCCCAGTCTTGGAATGTCTGACCGTAGTAGTTGATGACAGTCCACTTACCTTTGAAAACTAGAGATTTAGTCATCCATTTTCCAACCTGAGGATGAGTTGTTTTCAAAAGGGAACATTTAATTAATAAAAAAATTAGATCTCCACTTGAGTCAAATGTTTGGAAACTTGAAACACAATTTATTGTAGAAGTGTTCATAGAAAACACTGGCTGATTCCCAGGCGAGTTTGGAGAAGCTGATTAAGTGGAAACAAGGTATTTGAGATGAAAACGGTGTAAGATGACAACAACAATAAAAACCCTTCCTTCTCAACTCAAAATGGATTTAAGTATGCGATTGAAGTATGAACAAAAGCCTCCCTTTGAGACCCTGCCCATGATTTGGATAGTAAGTGTGACTTAACGCTGAAATGGAGACCTGGGGGCCGTAGAAGTGGTAGAGTGAGGTGAGTCAGAGATGGCGGTGGTGCTCATTGAGCCAAGGCAAAGAGGCTTGGGGCTTGGGGGTGGGGACAGTAAAGCTGATGCCTCACAGGATGGAGGCAGAGAGAGAAAAGGGCCTCTGGATTTCTGTGTGTCCTGTATTTTGAAATGCTCTCAAATCACATTTGATTCTACAATACCCTTACAACACATATCTAGAAATCACCATTGTGTTGTTTCTATAATGCTTTTTACACTGTTGTGATGCTTTTATAATGCATGTAAACACCTGACTATAATGTGAAAGGATAAACTAGAATTTTTTAATCTAAGACTAGAAACATTTTTCTTCTCATGCCTTTTAAACCATTAAGTCACTAGACATTTGTTCTATCCTTGAAAATCAATAGAAGTATGTGAAGTGAATTGTAAAGAAACAGAGACCAACTACCACAGAGCTGATTCCAACTCTTAGGGGACCCCAGAGGATGGAGTATAACTGCCTTTTGAATTTCTGTATGTAGCCCCATTTGTAACCCACTATAGCACTAAGGCTCCTTAAAAGAAATAGGGGTAAAAGAAAAACATGAAGTTCCGGGCCCAGCAGAAATGGAATCCCTGTTTAGCACATCTCGTCCAAGTTTGATATCGTGCAGGTTTGTATACACTATTTTCACAAATGACTGTCTCATAAACACTGTGTGTGTGTGTGTGTATATATATATATATATATATATATATATATATATAGGAAGGATATCGCTATTTCTTTTTTTCCCTTAAAAATCATTTTATTGGGGACTCATACAGCTCTAATCATAATGTATACATACATACATACATACGTTGTGTCAGTAGTTACATCTTTTCTGGGGTGGGGTGAGATTCTCTCTCTCTTTTTTTTTTTTATTTGGGAGAAGTAAGCCAGTTTTATAGGGCAAGCAAGCTTAGGCAATTAGCTTATCGTGATCTTCAAAATTAACAAGTGAATGGCAGCACAGCTGCAAGTCAGGCTTCAGAGGCCAGGGCTATTTACAGTTAAAAGGCAACAAACTACAAACCCCAGGCAACAAACTGCAACAGAGTTCAGGCATATCCGGCCTGTAGTCAGGTCAAGCATGTCCGGGCTGGATGGCTCCTGACAGGTCCCCCTATTTTATTTTTTCAAGTAATATCCTCCCGGGAACTCCGCCTGTCTTAGGTTGTCAGGACACACACTTAGTCCTTACCCGTCATCGGTCAATGGCCTTCTAATGTCACCATGGCCTGTCTTAGGTTGGTAAAGAGTGCTCCTGATCTTACCCGTCATTGGCTGTCAAGTTCAGCTCACGGAGGCAGAGGGTCTTATCACATACTAGTCGTGTGTGCCACTCTGTTCGAGATCGCTCATCTCCAAGCGACAATAATGAACTTGCAGGG
>PVJH01007075.1:0-34172 GCA_004026705.1 Nesogale talazaci | reverse complement strand
ATATTTTAAAATTAAAAGAAATGAAAATGACATGAAAAGAAATAGATTTTTCAAAAACATAAGAAAAAGTGTTTCTATCATGAAAGTAAAGATAAAAATGGAGAGGAACTATATAGCTGATAAAAAGTCAACATCCAGAATTTATTAAGAAATCCTATAACTTGTCAATAAAGAGACAAACAACCCAATTGAAAAATGGGCAAAAGACTTGAACAAGCATTTCAGCAATGAGGATAAGGAAGCACCTGAAAAGATACTCAACGTCATACAAATAAAAACTATAATAAGATGGAATCTCACCTTCCCCTCTGCCTATGATTTAAAAAAGAAAAGTCCTCACAAGATGTTAGACTAAGCAGCCATGATCACGGACCCTCTGTAACAGGACCGAAGATGTAACAATTATGCATGAGAATGCAGGAATCCTAATTTCAAAAAAGATAGCACAGAGAAGTGGATTGACTATCAACAAAGAAGAAAAAGCGTGAGGATTACTGTTACAGACGGCTTAACTGTTAGCCACACAGGAACCATTTTAGAGCGAGGATGTTTCTGAGCTCCAGTCACTGCCCAGCCTTGCATGTCTCAACCCTTGTCTGTAAGTGTCAGATCGCCCCATACCTGTGTTCCCAGCCCAGATGCTAAGGCTGACTGCAGAATTCTGCTGCTGTCACTGTTCACTTGCTTGCATAGTTGCTGCGATAAGCTTGTTCACTCAGCTCGATAGAAATCCCAGCCTGTGAGCAGTCAGGGCCTCTGTCTGAAGGGATGGCCCCTGCGTAGGACTTGGTCTCTCTCCACCTGTGCAGGTCTTTCTTCTTTTTCCTTCTTTGATTTTTCTCTATTTTTTCTCTTTCAGAAACCTGCTCTTGAATTCACAAGTCAATGTGTTCTTGTCCGGCAAAGTGTAACATGACCTGACAAGGGAGTCAAAAGAATCTAAGTCGATTGAGAAAAAGATTATAAAATCAACATGCTAAATAAAGGGAAAAAAGAAAAGGTCTTTGAACAAGCAAAATAAATGGGTAATTAGAAAACCATACAAAATAGTAAACAGAACAAAAAGGTTAATATTTAAGATTTCGGAAACAAGATATTGAAAGTATGAAAGGTTAGATTTGATTCAATGGAAGCCCAAATGAGTGAGCTTGAAGACAAATCAATATTAATCTGCTAGAGAAACCATCGAAAAAGAACAAAATAAGTAAAAGAAAGCCGGAGAATTATGTGGGACCTTATCAAGAGGAGTAATTGTGTGGTAGGAATTCTAGAACAGGAAAACCAACAAAACAAAACAAAATGGAGAAATTTGACAAAGAGTCGTTGGAGGAAAACTTCCCTACCATCATGGGAGACAAGAAATATCCACTCCCCAAATCAGATGAGTCCTGCCAAAATATCACTATGACATAACATATTTAAGCTGTTAAGGACAAAAGTCAAGGGAAGAATCCGGAGAGTCACGCAGGTCAAACAGAAAGTTACCTGGAACAGGGGCTCCTAAGACTAGACTCTCAGTCATCAGTAGGCAAGACAATGGGATGCTAGATACAAAACAAACAAGTGGCCAGCCAAGAATCAAATGCCCAGAGAAATTGTCTCTCCAATATGATGGTGAAATTAGGACATTTTCAGAGAGAAACTGCCATATATCAAAGTATAATACATCAAGACCAAGTGGGATTCCTATCAGGTATGCAAGTATGGTCCAACATTGGAAAAATAATCACTATGGTCTATCATGCAAACAAGGAGAATTCACAACATGACCCTATCAACAGACACAGGAAAGGTCTTTGAGAAAATCCAATACCCACTCCTGATAAAATAGGATTTTATCAAACAGGATTTCACACAAAATTCAACAAGATTAGGAGAGAAAAACTTAATAAAAAGCATATATACAAAACCAACAGCCAAAATTACTTGCAGTGGAAACTGAAAGCATTCTTCTTGTGAATGAGAACAAGACAAGAATGTCCTTTATCACCACTCTTATTCAATATTGTGCCTGGGGTCTTAACAAGAATCATCAGAAAAGAACTGGAATTAAAGGCATCCAATTTATCAAAGGAGGAGAGGAAAAAAAATCTCTATTTTCAGATGATATGCTCCTATAAATAGTAAATCCCAAAGACTAAATTAGAAAATTGGAACTATCTAATTGAGTCAGAAAATGGGCAAGGTATAAGATCACCATATAAAAATTTATCACACTTCTTTAAACAAAGTGAGCTCTAAAGAGGAAAGCTGTATCATTCAAAATAGCCAACCAAAAGATGAAATACTTAGGAATACCTCTAACCAGAGGAATAAAGGATTTGGGCAAAGAAATCCACAAATCCATTACTACAAGAAACCAGGAGAGACCTTCATAAATAGAAGAATATAGATCCTTCATGGGTAAGATGTAACCTTGTGAAAATGTCAACACTACCCAAAATGACCTACCGATAAAATGCAATCCATCCAGATTCCAACATCATTCTTAGGCAACAACACTCTTAGTGCCTTATGCACAACAGAATGAACATCTGCAAAATTTAAGTTACAGCACTTACTCAGTGATACCGAGTGCGTTTTTATTTTTTGGCATCACTGCCCTCTGGTAGTGGTGGGAGCTACCCAGCCTTGCTCTGAGAGCTGCTGCTCGATTTGAACCTCCAAGTGGGCTGCAGTCCTGCACTCAACCACTAAGCCACCGGGGCTCAGCCTGAGTGCGTTCTTAAACCCACAGTAGAAATACTCCTATTTACCTGTTTCATAAAAATGGAATCAAACAATTTTTGTCCTTTTGTGACAGACTCAACATGTTTTCAATCATGTTGCAACCTGTATCAGGACTTCATTTCTCTGTCATGACTAATACTCCATTAGAGATCTGTACAACAGGAAAACTGGTTATGTAATTGGTTTTGAAGTTAAGCTGCTAGCATCAAGGTCAAACTCCCTGGTTGTTCTGCTTGAAAGAGACTTTTTGCTCCCATAAGGATTTCATCTCAGAAACCCTGGATGTGTTGTTAGGACAGACCCGCCCTGGAGAGGGACATCATGCTTGGGAAGCAGAGGGGCAGCAAAAATAAATACAAAAGGAAGGGCCTCAAGGAGATGGACGGACACTACCCCTGCAACAACAGGTTCAAAAACTATGAGGAACAATTATGAGGTTAGCAAAAGACCGGGAAGTGTTTCTTCTGTTGTGTGTAGCACCATTATGAGCTGAACCAATTAGTTGAGATTTAACATGTTCAACTTTTGTTTGTTTTGGGGGGCATACTGTCCCGGTAGGAGTAGGAAGCCCAGCCTTGCTCCTGGAGAGCTGCTGCTGGATTTGAAGCGCCAACCCTATGCCGCAGTCCTGCACACAAACACTACGCACCGGGGCTCAGCCCCACATTCAACTTTTTGAGTGTATCACTTTTCAGTCTAATCAGTAATGGATGAGGGCTCCAGTTTCTCTGTATCTTTACGTACACCTATTATTTTCTTTTGGAAAACATTTCATTGTGAATCAGGCAACTATTTAGAGGCCCTCAGTGTTATTTTGCTTCAACTCATCCCTTGCAATCCCCTTCACATGCTCCTTCCCCACTTCCTCCCAGCTCCTTGTCTCCTCACAATTTCAGCTGCTGTTGACTGAAACTCGGCGACGTTTTGCTCAAAGGTTCCCGTCTCTATGCAGGAGCAGCCCAGTGCTCAAGCGGGTTCTGCATTGGGCTGTTTATCTGAAGTTTGGCTGTTGGCACCTACCAGTGACTGTGCAGAAGGATGAGGCTATCTGCTCCCATAAAGATGGAGTCTCAAAAACTCAAGGGGTCACTGTTCATCACCCCTATAGGGTCACCACGAGTTGGAATAGATTCAAGGGCCGAAGGTTTGGTTTGGCTACTAGCTCTATTAATACTGGAAATTTAATTTCCCAGATCCCCTTGGCAATAGGGTCTTTATTTCCCATTCACCAATAAGCGGCATGCCTGTGAAATAAGGAAGTCAGAACACAGCAAGCTTGACAGATGTGTGAACAGATGGCAGACGTGGGCGTCTTCTATGTGGTCTTGCTTGTGCTGTAAGCAGCAAAGGTCATTGGTAAAGTTTCCTCTGTAATTCACTCACTACTGGAATTTCTCAAAGCCAGGAAAGATTTTACCTCCCTCCAACTCACCTCAGTCTGACAGTTTAGTGAGCATCTGATTTCTTGTTTAAAAGGTCTTCCTGGCTGGCTGGATTTGTAAAGTAGAACTGGGATCATGATAGTTGAGGGGGAGAAACATTTAAGAACTAGTGGAAAGTTGTATGTTTCATCTTTGTTGCACTTACAGATCCAGCTAGACTGGATGAGGTACACTGGTACGGATGGGAACTGGAAATACTGAGAATCCAGGACAGATGAGCCCCTTACTGAGAGTGGAGATACTGGGAGAGTGCAGGGAAAGTGGGGCTGAAAGGGGGAGCCGATTTCAAGGATCTATATATAACCTCCTATCTGGAGGACAGACAACAGAGAAGTGGGTGAAGGGAGACGTCAGCCCAGTGTAAGATATGACATAATAATAGTTTATAAGTTATCAAGGGTTCATGAAAGGGGGGGGCAGGGAGAGAGGGGAAAGATGAACTGATGTCCAGGGCTAAAGTAGAAAGCAAATGTTTTGAGAATGACGGCGGCAGGTGTGCGAAGGCGCCTGACACAACGTATGTATGCATGGATTGTGATGAGTGTTGTACAAGTCCCCAATAAGATTTATTTTAAAAACTTAAGAATATATTATCTCGGGAAAAAAAAAAAAGTTTTCCTATGGGAGAGGTAACAGCAATTTGTTTTCCACCCTAACAATGGACTTAAGCACTTGTCTTTTACCTTTGTTTGTGGCCAATTTTTTTTCTCATATACTTTTTACTTTTATTTTTCAACACTATCCATGTTTTACATCGTAGCTTGTGCCTGGGTTAAAAAGACCCTCCAGAGTCGTCAGCACATCATTGCTGTGTGCAGTTGTTTCTGACTCAGAGTGCCTCCAGGGGGCGGTGGAGAGCTGCCACACTAGGATTTCCAAGGCTGAACTCTTTATGGGAGCAGATGGCGGGGTCTTTTTTGCACAGTAGCTGGTGGCTTCAAACAGCTGATCTTTGATAATTAATATAAAGAGTCTCCATTCGATTCCAGCTCCACGGAGCACAGGCTGGGCCTCCTACTCCCACCACCTGAAGGCTGTGATGCCAAAACACACACACACACACACACACACACACACACACACACACACACACAAAAAAAAAACAACAACCCCACAAGAGTCTCCAAACACCTCTGCTGGCATTTAATTTTACATTAAATCATCAACCACCTGGAATTGTTTTTGTATGTGTATATACGTTTTGATCCTTATTATCATTTCTTAAATAGATGGCCCCTCTGCACTCACATGAAATACCCTCCTTGTTCCAAGTGTCTTAATCTATTCGTTAGCCACCTTATTCCAGGGATTGATTTGTTCACTTGAAGCCAACAGTGCTGACTGCTCCGACTCTTCAGAATATCTTCCCAACTGGTTTATAAATGCACATTCAGCAGAGATTGGCTGACATATAGCTTAGGCTACCAGGTTTATTCATTGTATAGGGAACCTTGAATAAAACTTTACCTTGCCAGTCTGTGCATGCTGTTAAACTCTGTGTCAGGATTAATAACAAAAACAATTGAACAATGATTCAGCTAATATAGAGCAACAATAATCAGTCATAATCTGATTCTACGGGCTTAAGAAAGCGGCCTCACCCTGGTCTGTATCATACGTGAACATAGTAAAACAGGAGTCACTATGGAATGTCATAGCAATCAAATACGATTTTAAACTTTACATATCATAAGCTTAAAATGTCAGGCTCCACTTAACTTATATGGAATCCCTACAAATAGAGGTTCCAGTACCAATACATTTTTAACATAATGGTGTAATACATAAACTTGTGTCACTCTCAACAGTGAACATTCGGCTGTTCGTCTGCTTGGTCTGATTTCTGGTAACTATGGTAGGATTGGAGACTCTTAAGTTCACCCTTTTATATAGCTCAGTGGCTTTCAGACTATTTTAAGAACCTGTATATCAATTTCTACTGAGTGCTCTGTCTGATTTTTAAAAAGATAATTTGAAAATAATGAAAAACAAAAGTGCCAAAAAGAAAAAAAAAGAAAAAGAAAAGTGCAACTTCTGTTCAGTACATCATTCGCTCCTTATGCAGTTTTGCTTCTGAAAATGAAGTCCATGATTTCAGGGTGATGTCAACCACCTGCTAGCAGGCAAGCTGGGCTCAGACAGTCTCAACAACGGCAGCGATTTCCTTGAACTGTTTGTAGAAATTCTGGGGGGAAATGGAAAATGGGATCTTCATTTCACTTTCAGAGGAAACTCAGGTGGTTCTTTTAACTCTAGGTTAAGTTAACAGGCACCCCCCCCCCCCAAACCCCAAACATGCCAAGTTTCCATCTTAACGTTATATTCTCACTATGACTGGATGCTATTAGGAACAACAGGATGAAGTCTGTTGGTACAAGCAAAAACTATTACATACTTGGACAAATCACCGGTGACTAAGTTTCAAAAAACAAAAACCCAGCACTACAGTTCTTTGATGGCAAAAAGACTCATCAAATACCCAGCATTGTCTTCGACATTGAAGCTAAAAAGGACAAGTACAGTTCCAGGCCTCAACACATTTTAAATCCAGTGTAGGACTTTGTTTTAGAATGGTAAATGCTTTTCTAATTACGGTATGGGTTCTAGTGCAAGAGCCCCAACACCAGCAAAAGCGTATATACTAGAAGCCAATTTCTCTTTCACTTCAAAATCTAACCTGGTCTGATGACTTTTCTATACAAAGCACCCTTTTTTTAAACCTCAGTTAAGATCAAGCAAATTCTGCTTGTCTTTGTTCACCTACACCTACCACGAATTGGCCAGAAGCGGGGGAGGCAAATATGCAAGTTATCTAGGTGAAAAGGAAAATCATATCCTAAAAGAAGAGGGAGAAGGGCTGAACCCCGGTGGCTGAAGAGCTTCCTTTGCAAAGGTAGTAGTTACAGAAAAATGAATGTGATGAATGGAGTCACACACCTGAAACTGTGGAATTGTCATCTCAAAAGACTTGTTCTCCACTTGGCCCGAGGGGTTGGCCACTTTCAGCATCACTGCCACGTACGGATACTTGAGAGATCTGCAGCTGTCGGAGCTCACGGCCATGCCCAGCTTCCACTGCAAATCCACCAGCTTCCATCAAGCAGGAGAGAAGGCAACGTCAGTAAGGGCACGCCCAGCGATGCAGCTACACATGCCCTCTGACTGCTCTCACTCACAATTTGTTATTTCGAGGCTGTCACAAAGTGACACCATTTTAGTGTTGCAGAGGAGCAATAATCAAATGGAAATGGAGATGGTACGGCATAGGACATAAAGAGTTTTCAACTCAAACTCACTGCATTCTAGAGGACAGAACAGAAATGGCCCCGTGGGTTTCTGAGATTTTATCTGTAGGAGAGTAGAAAGTTTCACCTTTCTCTCTCGAGTAGCTGCTGGGTTTGAACAGTTGACCTTACAGGTAGAAACCCAGTGTGCGACCCACTGCGGGCCTCCTTTTGTACAAAGTTTAAAAACCTTTATGTTTTTTTCATTTTCCTTTTTTTTTTTAAGGAAAAAATGACATGAGTCTCCTGGGGAGCAGTAAGCCCGTAGAAGGAAGATAGGGTAGGACAGGCTCTGTTATTTGCAGTTATCTTTGACTTGTGATGATGCCCCCCATGTGCAGACTGACCTGTGGCCCAGGCCTGGGTCATACCCATGATAGGCTCCATTCACAGGTGTGGTTTTGGATATAGGGGCTCCTTCTTGTCCCAGGACCATATTCTACACTGTCCTTTTGGGGTTGATTGGGGCTTTCAGGGACTACCTCCTAGATGTCCAGGCCTTTCTTCCTATTCCCTTCCTCAGGAAATTCCACTAAAATTTGTCCAGTATGGCTGGCATTTAAAATATTGATGGCCAAGCTGCCAGCATCATAGCAACAAGTAAACCACACAGTACAGTAAACTGTGGGACGTGGAGGACTGATTTTCCTTGCGAGTCTTTCCTTTGGCTCCTGCACTTTGGGAATGCCGTGGAACATCTCTGACCTCACTCTCCTGTTCCACATGTGCCTCTCCCCATTCCACGCTCCCAAACCTCCCAAACAGAAGCTGGGTTACAGCATCTCCCCACCTGATCAAGACCCGTCTAGAGCTGTTCCTGTTTCTTCCCTCATCACCTCATTCCGACACTCGCGTAGTGGTTAAGCCGTAAAATGATTGTAGATGCCATCGCTGCTCACAACGACTGGCATGTGCCAGGTAATAAGATACTGTGCAGATTACACATACTAAAGGTTCTGATGAACCATTATAACATTCTGGCTATTAGTTCTAATTGCAGGTGGCCAAATCTAATTGCAGAGAGCTAAAGGTGCATAAAGGCCCATATTTCTGAAAACAGAATTGAAACCACCCAAAGATTGATCACAAGCTGACCAACTGCTGGCTGCCATACTTTTTAGCTGATTCTCAATGGGGATGGATTGCTCTCTGTTCCCATGACAGAAAACAGGGCTGGTTGTCTGAAGTTCTTAATGTTGACCATGAAAGATCCTGGGGTGGAGGGATTTTGCTTGTCTTTGTTCCCAAAACTTACATTGGAATCTAGCCCATGCTCAGAAAAGTCTTGATAGATTCTGTAGTTAGAGCATCATCCAGTCAACCCTACTCCTGGCGATGCCACATGTGCAGGCTTTTCCAAGCTGTGCTCCCTAAACCAGATCACCAGGCCAGTCTGCCAAGGCACTTTTGGGTGGGTTAACAGTCGAACTTTTAACCATTTGAACCATGTAGGGACCTGTGATGTCTTTTACTATCCATTGTTTGATTTTTTTTTTTTTAAGGTGCGTGTTTTAGGTTTCACTGAAGGTCAGCAGCTCCAAACTACCTAGTGAGAAAGACCAGAGTTTTCTACTCCTGTAAAGAGTCCATCTTGGAGATGCCCGGGGACAGTTCTGCTGAGTGCTATGGGGAGGCCAGTTCAGAATGGACTCGGTTGCAGGGAGTGATGAATCAGTATCAACCGACCTATGTGATTCAGAGGACTTTGTCTTTATCCTCAACATTGTAGTGTGCTTTAGGTGGAAGTTTACACAGCTCATTGGCTTTCCATGCTTTAGCTCACAGACGCAGGGTCCCAACACTGGCCGCAGCCCCCACAATGTGCCAGCACACTCCCCGTGGCCTCCTGCTCCCATTGGTCGGGTTCTCCTTGCCTCTTTGTTTTCTCATCCATAGCTGTGCACACATGCTGCCCCTTCAGGCTCGTAGAGTTGACTGTTCTAAAGGGCACAGTCTTCCTGCGTTACTACTTTGCAGGCATATTGATTGGTTGTAAGGCAGCCACTAGGGGAGAGATGGGGCTTTTTGCTCCTGTAAAGAACCACAGTCTCAGAAATACAAGGACAGACCTACCCTGTCCTTTAGAATTAGAGTCATGGCTTAATGGCAGGAAGTTTTTTTTGGGGATAGGTGGCCACTGGACTATCTTCAGTTTCAACTTAGAAAGCTAATTGGGTGGCAAGTCTTGGGGTGTTCCCCAGCCAATTTCAAACCAGCAAGCCTAGGCTTCCATTTTGCATGACTATTATCAACTTTGTTTTACCCATTCTAACGGGGATCTTCTGCGGTGGTCCTGCTCAGACTGGATCGCTTAAGTAGGCGGGCACCAAAGTACTTCTGATCTCCGCTGACAGGAGGCTATGGCTCTGTGGGCTATTCCTCTTTTGGACGAAGTGTTTCTTTGATACTTTAGTTTTCATCATGCTCCTTAGCCCCAAATGAGAGACCAAGAGCTGCTTCAGATGGCCTTTCAGCAGCTTTGAAGGTCGGCAGTATTCCTCGCCAGGTCAGGATCTAGGCAGGGGTTCTCAACCTTCCTAAGGCCGTGATCCTCGAATATAGTGCGCCATGGTATGGTGACCCCCAGACCATAAATTTTTGCTAGTTCATAACTGTCGTTCTGCTACTGCTATGAAATGGGAGACCCGTGAAAGGGTGGTTTGACTCCAAGGGGGTTGGGGCCCACAGGTTGAGCAGCTCCCAATTCTAGCGCAGGGAGTTTATGAACTGTGACTTCCCAAAGGAGCTCGATGTCCCCCCAGACTGTGGTCCCTAGCCTTCAAGACCACAAGTTCCATTTCTATCATTTCTACGGAGTCTCTAGAATTGCCTCCAATGTGGCCTTACAGAAGTATTGTGTCACTTTCCATAGCTGTATCCTCAGGTACCTCTCGGCGTCTCCTTTGGCTTTTGTCCGGTTGTGCAGCTTCCCCTCTTTGCAAGCACTGCCTTTCTTCATCCCGTGGCCATCACCGTGTACCTTCGACTTACTCTCCCTCCCTTTTTCAACAACCAGCAAAAATATGCCTTTTTCCTGTGTGTAAACTTAGGTTGGACTTTTTAAGAACAATGGTCTCATCTGACATTTGTCTTTGGTGACCCACTTATTTCGCTCAGCAGTAGGTGCTCCAGATTCATTCCGTTAGTCTGTATCATTGCAGAGAATCTGAGCGTACATAGTACACAAATGGACCCCATCTATCCATTCGCCCACTGATGGACGATAGATGATTACATTGCTTCCATTGCTTTGCCTGTGTGAACAGGTGGTCAGGAGCACAGGTGTGCATGTGTAGTTGTGTCACAGCTCCTATTTCTCTAGGCTATCACCTAGGAGTAGGTTGCTGGATCAAGTGGTATTTCTATCTCCAGCTTTTAAAAATGTGCCTTATTGCTGTCCATCATGGACGCACCATTTTGCAGCCTCACCAGCCATAGATGTGTTCCCAACAGTACACTGCCTCACCTGCACTTGTTGTTCTGTTTATTGATCAGTGCCACTAGCTGGGGTGAGACAGGGTCTCGTGATTAATGGTCTTACTGTAGTTTTGATTAACATTTGACCACTGAATATACTGAATAGGTGATCACTTTCAAATTACTCACTAAACATTCCATGTTATATACTATTTGTGAAAATGAAGAAAGGGGGTGGGGTTACTGTCATGAGATGGAGATTTCAGTAATTCTAAATTCAAAATTTTAATGAAATTAAAAGCAGGCCTTCTTAAAAACAAAAATCTGTGGTTTAGCCTTAAATAATATTAGCCGCATAGGAGGTTCGGAAAAGGAGACCACAAACCAAAATCTGTTCCTTCCATTTAAACGAGAGCGTGTCCATCACTGTGGAGGTGATGAAGAAGAAACCATGTACATGGCAGTCCAACAGCTTTTTGAAAATGCAGAGAATTTTAAAAGAAAAACAGGGCAGGAAAGAAACCCACCCGTGAGAAAGAAATTGGGACGTCAGTAAAGGGATACATCGGATAGCGTATGATATGAAAAATAACAATTTGAAAATTATTATGGGTTAGTGGGGGAGGAGGATTGAGGAGGGAGGGGAAATGTTTGGAGCTGGTGGGGCCTCCACTGGGGGTCTAACTAGAGGATGTTTTGAGCGTGATGATGGGTACAAGTGTGCAAATGTGACCTGCGTACAATTGATGTATGTATTGATCATGATGGGGGTGGTATGAGCCCCCAATAAAATGATTTATAAAAAAAGAAAAAGAAGGGAGAAAGAGGAGATTATACGAAGGGCACAAGTAGAAAATATTTGGAAATGAGAATGGCAACATGTGTGCAAGTGTGCTTGATACAAATGATGTATGGAATGTTATAAGAGCTGTCAGAGCCCCCAATAAAATCATTTTAAAAAAATGCAAACGATGAAGCTTAAACAACCCATCAAAAGATACAAGATTAGTACAGCTGATATTTACACCCAAGCCAGTCTGATTCCAAAGCCCAAGTCTTTTTCATTATCCCTACAGGCAAACTGATTACTATTAGAAATTAACCTAAGGTGTAAGGAATCAGGAAAGGGGACTTAGAAGACAAAGTACCTGCTTCCTCTCCAGCTCAGTAAGTGCTGAGGTCGGTTATTATGTAGCAACTGATAAACCACCAGGCACATTAGACCTTGTAGCAAATCAAGATGACCAAAATAGATTTGGTTAGTGCCCTTACCCCTGAGAGCTTAAGACCTCTAGTAAGAAAACCAACAAAAGTAACCCTTTCTCAGGAAAACCCCTTGTGGTCGTCACAGCAAACCCACGTGACAGAGGAATTACAGCACAGTTTGGCTGTAATCTTTATGGAAGCAGAGCAACAGGTCCTTCTCCTGCAAAGCAGCTGGCTGGGTTACAACCATCGACACTGGAGTTAGCTATCAAACACGTCACTGCTCTGCCACGGGGACACCTTGCACAGTCCATAGTATTTGCAAATTAACTTTTTATGGGCACTTTCCCTCATTCTCCGAGTGACTCAGGTTTAAAACTTGTCAACTTTTATTTCTCTTCTTACTCAAAAAAGACGGAACTTCAAAAACTTCATGAGGGAAAAACTGAATTAAAAATTTTAAAAACACTTTATATCTTAGCAATAACGCCATCCAATTCTAGATTCTTTTTAAGTGATGATACCAGTGCCAGGTGGTCTAAATCTAATCAATTTAAGGCACTGGGAAGTAAACCATATCATGAAGTGCCTTTTTTTACTTTTTCCACTTTTAACATTTATATATTTATTTTAATCACCTATTGGAGGCTCCTACAACTCATCACAATGCATCCATCCAGTCATATGTCAAGTACATTTGTTGCCCTCAGCATTTTACACTTATTATTAACAGAAGAAAAATGAATGCTCTTTAAAGTTTTTTTGTTTTTGTTTTTTTTTAAGATTTGGAAACAAAAATAAAAAGTCTTGGGCCAAACCAGTACTACGAGGTGTATACTTCATGAATTCCCATGGAAACTCACAAAAGTGTTGTTTGATGAGAGAAATGCGTTCTAATGAATCAGGATGATGAAATCACTGATGCTGTATGGAAAGTGCCCCTTAAAAAAACGCCAGTTTATAAACTGGTCACTCAAGAAAGGAATAGAAGATATTGAAGATAAGGCCATGGCAACAGACCTTCCTAATCAATTTGCTATCAATTCATTGTCATGCCCTAATTGAGGAGGCCCAATGATTCATAGCCAGAAACAATTGCCAGCGCCACAGACTTGCCAATTGGTTCGGCTTACACAATGCTCACTGAAAAATTAACTGCATAAACTTTTTGCTCAATGGAAATGAAAAGCTTTCCATGGAAATTTGAAACAAGCAGGACCAAGATCCTGAAGCAAGAATGCTTGCAAGAATTGTAACAGAAGGGGAAACACCACTTGACCTGCATATCCTGAAGACCCACACAAAGCAAGCCTTACCAGGAGGTGGAAGCGGTTCAGTCAAAACAAAAACAAACTGGTCAAGATCAAAGAGCAAAATGAGGCATTTTCCTTGTTGATCTTCTGAAGCATAACACCCACTAATCCAGAGAGTGTTTTTGAAAAAGGTAGACAAGTTTCAGCGGAAAAACACCCAACAAAGTGTTACAAGAGCCTTTCTCCACCCCATCAACGAGCATTCCTCCCATCAAACAAGGGCAGTTTTCTGAGTTTCCTTGCCCTGCCTAAGCATACTGTTTGGCTCCTGACTTCTTAGTAAGGAGGCCTGTTGGTACTGTCGATGTGGCACTGGACTTTCAGCCAAAATGTGGGTAGTTCCATACCACCAGCTGCTCCAGGGAATGAAGTCCAGGCTGCATGTTTTCATAGAGATGTAGTCTTGGAAATCTTACATATCATCACCATAAATCCAGTTGGCCTGATGACAGTGGACTTGGTTTAAGGCTTTTCAAATTTTTCCAACCTTAGAAAATCTTGAAAGAGTATCCATTTTCCCCATTAGTAATGCAAAAACAAAACAAAACAAAACAATGCACTGGCATGGTTAAATTTCCAGGACCCTCAGTTCTTAGGGATAGACTAAATGACTAGCATCGTAAAAGTGAATCCAACTCTAGAACCCCTATGAGATGGTTACACTTCCAATTTAGCTTTTAAGTCTTTTGCACAAAATTTTCAAAGCACTTAGTATACAACGATTTTAAAGTTCTTTCCTCTTCAAAACAGACTAAAAACTGTTATCTTTGTAAAATTGAACAATTTCCTCTATCCATCACACTCGGAAATATTGCCTCCGCTTTAAAAGGAGTAAAGAAGCCCAGGGAAGGCCTGATGCAGTTGAATTACGGTGGAGCCTATTGATTCCGTTCTGCCCGAACAAACGATTTTGTCTTGGAAGTACAGCGGGAGTGTTCCTGAGATGTGAGAATGGTGACGTTTTTGTCTCGTATATTTTGGACGTGTTATTAGGAGCTGCCTGTGCCTGGAAAAGGACTAGACTGAAGGACTGGCATGGGGGTTACCAGAATGAGCTGAAAAAGTTCCAGTTGTAAGGAGAGTGGGGGATCCGACCATGCTCAGTCTGTTGTGCATAAGTTCTGTTGTGCATGTGGGTCGGAATGAACTCCGTGGGGAAAGAAGCTTTACAAATGCAAACCCTTAACCAAACAAGCGCAAGAAGGGTCTGCATCCCTTGGGTCTTCAGGGGAGGTTCAATCAACTAGCTCAGAGGGAAAATGGGAGGGGCAATCAGGGAGGGGGTGGAGCTGAGGGAAGAAGAGGCGGCTCTCGATCTCATCCCCACGGGCGCGCGCGGCAGGCCCGCAGCAACCACCGTCCGGGCCACGTGGGAGCGAGGGAGGACAGGTGGGGCGGCCCCTCACTCACCTGGTTGGTGACCTGCAACGGAAGCGGAAAGCACAATTTAAGGAAACATTTTTCAAGATCCGGGGTTCACACGCTTCTGCCCTTCCCGGCCCAGACTTACCCTGGATTTGGCATCCAGCTGCGGCTCGCTGGAGCCCTCCATCTCCGGCCACCAAGCCCCGGTTCGCGGATCCTAACGGACGCTCACCCAGCGGCCAACACTTCCGCTTCCCTTTTCCGGCCCTCGTCGCCCGGCGCACTCAACGGACGGGGCGGGGGGGTGGACTTGGAACAAACAACCCTGAGTTAAACCTGTATCTCACTTACACATCAGTTTTGGGGGGATGTTGAGAATAAAGGAGCTATGTGTGAGGTACGAAGGTCAATGGTTTGAGAGACACCGAATGAAAGTAAGGGACTTTTTAGACTCTGCCGACCCCCCCCCAACGGGCTCACGGTATCGTGGACTCGCCTAGTTAAGTGCACTGGCTCTGCGCATGCGCAAACGTGTGGCGGCGGCTGCTCGGGCTCCTGCGCTTGAAAGCAAAGAACAAGTTACAAGTTCTCTTCCATTGGTCGTGGAGAGTACTGTTGAGAGGATTCCTGTTCGCCCTTCGACCCATTTTTTTTTTTGTCTTCCTTCTCGTCTCCTATTCACATCGTAGTCACTCTACAAAATGCCTACAGTGCTTCGCCCTGCCGATTTTTAATTTTCAAACTAGGCTAAGATGCTTCCGAAATTTGCAAAAGAGTTGCAGTGATTACTCGTGCCCATCATCTAGATTCAACAGGTGTGAACGTTGTACACGTTGATTCTATGTCGACACCTGTACTACTTAAGCACTCACCTTCAACTCAAGCTCACTGCCATCTGGTCAATTCTGACAGCGACCCTACGCTTACAAATCTGGAAAGACCAGACTGTACTCTGATACAGATCAGAGTTGGAAACACGAAATCCAGGACAGATAAACTCTCAGGACCAACCATGAAAGCCATACCAGGAGGGGAAGGTGGGGGAGAAAGGGGAAACCAATCACGATCAACATGTAACCTCCTGGGTGATGGACAACCAAAAAAGTGGGTGAAGGGGGAGACATCGGACAGTGTAAGACATGGAAAAATAATTTATAAATCATCCAGGGGTCGTGAAGGAGAGAGGGTGGGGGAAAGTGGGATAGAAATGAAGAGCTGACACCAAGGGCTCAAGTAGAAAGAAATGTTTTAAGAATGATGATGGCAATAAATGTACAGATGTGCTTGACACAATGGGTGGATGTATGGATTGTGTATGAATGAAATGCTATAAAAATGATTAAATGATTTTTAAAAGTAGTATGAGCCCCCAATAAAATGATTTTTTAAAAAAAGCAAGAATAATGTTTTCCTCAAGCATTTCGCTTTTATCAGGAAGTATCTAGATGAAAATACATTCACCACAGATGGGAACGTTTAAGAGGCAGAGAGCCCAAATTCATGATATTGAATGAAACGACCTGGTTACAAATAGAATGGTAACAAAATGTGAGGTATGCAACTAATGGTGAGTTATTCATGTAGAAATTGCGAATGGATGGATGTTTGCTTGTGTGTGTTCTCACTAAAAACACTAAAAATCTTCCTTGTTCCATCTACAGCTTAAATTGCACCAAGGGCCATGACTTGAATGGAGTAATCCCTTCTGCTTAGTCTGCTTCAGTCTAGAATTACACTGTCTAATATGGTAGCCACTTGGGAGATGAAGAAACTAAAATTTTAAAATTTAAGCAGCCATATGTAGCTACTGAATATTGAAAAGTTCACTGCTAGTAAATTCTTAAAGAAAACCCAACCAGTTGTTGTGACCCGTCCAACTAAGACTGAGGTCATGTGTTGCAGGGTAGAACAGTGCTCTTCTGTAAGCAGATGGCCATGCCATTCTTTCAAGATGCCTCCGGGTAGATTGAAGCAGTTGACATCTTGGTGCAGAGTATTGCCGACACACAGTTTAACAGTGTGTTTTGTTTGTTTGATGGGTGCCATGGGAACAGTTCTGACTCCAAGGGAACCTTTATACCAGAGAATGGAACATGTCTAGGTATCGAGCCATCGTGACTATCGTTGTTTGAGGTCAGTGTGGCAACCACTGAATCAATCCAGCTCCTTACGAGTCTTTCTCCTTTTTGATAACCAAGAAGCAAGGGACTGGTCTCTTCTGACAATATGTCCAATGTACTCGAGATGAAATCTCGCCATCTTTGTTTCTAAGACAGCCTCACTTCTTCTAGGACAAATTTGTCTGCACTGTCAATATTCTCTTGCAATGCCGTAATTCAAATGCACCACTATCTTCCACTCTTCCTTTCCACTGTCCAGTTTCCACATGCACGTGAGGCGATTGAAAACACCATGACTTGTGTCAGGCAAACTTTAATCCTAAAAGTGAAATCTTCACCCTTCAACACTTTAAAAGGCTTGCCCAATTATATTTTCGCAATGCAATAACACACTTGATTTTTGACTGCTGCGTCCACGAGCATTGGCTGTGGACTTAGGTAACGTGAAATCACTGGCAGCTTTGATCTTCTCTCTTTTTACCACAGTGTCATCTGTGTGTCCAGTTGCGAGGATTTCGGTTTTCGTTACACAGGAGTGCGATCCCTATAGAAGACTGTAGTCTTTGATGTCAGCACTGAGTGCTTAATGTCCTCGGTGCTTTCAGCAAACAAGTTTGTGTCATCTGCGTACCACAGGTTACAGAGGGGCCATCCTCACTCTTGATGCCACGATATTCTTCATAGGGTCCAGCTTCTTCCATTATTTCTTCAGAATGCAGATTAACAAAAGGATAAAACCCTTATTCATAACTTTCCTGATTTTTGTTTTGTTTTTGTTTTTTTTGGGGGGGGCATCACTGCCCTCTGGTGGTGGGAGCAGGAGGCCCAGCCTTTGCTCCTGTGGAGCCGCTGCTGGAATTGAACCTCCCTTCCAGTGGGCCGCAGTCCCGCGCACAGCCACTACGCCACCAGGGCTCAGCCCCGTTCCTGATTTTTAAGTCATATAGTATCTCCTTGTTCTGCCTCTGGGTCTAAATACATGTTCAACGTGAACACACTTAAGTATTCTGAATTCTCATGCTTTGAAATTTTATCCATAATGTGATTCATAATCAAATGCCTTTGCATAGTCAATAAGAGACAAGTGGATGTCTTTGTGATATTTTATGCTTCCAGCCAAGATCTAGCTGATATCATCAATGATGTCCTCTTGTCCAATTATATACTCTCCTGTTCAACTTGTGAAGAGATGGTAGTCTAGCCAGTCATTTAGGTCATAGCCAATGAGGCCTCTGGTTGGGCCTGGCCTTCTCCTGAGGATTCTGAACTTCTATCTTTCTCCCTTGAAGGGGGGTCACCTATACCTGTTGACAAATCTACACTGATGGAGCCAGAGCCCTAGAGCTGGAAAAGCCACATGGAGACTCCTGCCAGTGCTGAGATGCTTCCACTGCTATAGGATCCACAAGCCTTTCCACCCACTGGCCTATAATCTTCCTGCATTTGCATGTGTCAAGTGAGTCTGAGAAGGAATTTATAGAATGATATTGGATTAATATTGGACTTATGGACTTGATCTGGACTGGGCTGGGAGATTTCCTTAACATGTAATTACTCTTTATATAAAGCTCTTTCTTTTTTTTTTTCAATCATTTTATTAGGGGCTCATACATCGTTTTTCACAATATATAAATAAACATACTCGTCAAGCACCCTCACACGTTCACTTCTATTATTGTTCTCCAATCGTCCACCTTTTTCCCTTTAGCCCCTAGTATCGGCTTATCCATTCCTTCCCCTCTTCCCCTGGTCTCTCCTCCCCTCCAACCCTCAATAGTTTATACATTGTTATTGTTTTGTCATATCATACACTGCCCGACCTCTCCCCCAACCCACTCCTTTGATGCCTGTCCTTCAAATAAGTGCTTGTGTATATATCCTTGCTGTTGGTTCCGTCTCTCTACACCCCCTTTCCTCCACCCTTCCAGTATCTCCACTCTAACCATTGGCCCGAAGGGGCCCATCCATCCTGGTTTCCCCATATCTCCAGCTCCCCTCTATGCCAGTGTGACTTCTCCAGTCCATCTGGATTTGCAAGGTAGAGTTGGGACCATGATGGTTGGGGGATAGGGAGGAAGGCTTCAGGAACCAGAGGAAACTTGTATGCATCATCACTGCCTGGCTGCCCCCTGACTGGTCTGTCTCCTCCCCGTGTCTCCCCTGTAAAGGGGTGACCAATTACCCACCAGTGGGCCTTAGGTCCCCACCTTGCTCTCCTCCTCCTATGTAATGATGTGATTCTTGTTCTTTGGTGCTCGATATCTGCACCCTTTGGCCCCTCTTGATCACGCATGCTGGTGTGCTTCCTGCATGTGGACTTTGCTGTTTCTGCGCTGAATGGTGACTCGATTATCTTCAAGTCTTTGAGATTCCATGCATTCAATCATTTGTTAGCTGGGTACCATCGTTTCTTTGACTTTGTTTGCCTTTGTATCCATTTGTCATCAGCGATATCAGGGGTCAATTGGTCCATTGATTTTGATTTTTGTTCTTTGATACCTGATTGTTTCAGCACCTCATGATCGCACAGGTAAGTGATCTTCTTTTATGGGTTTTGTTGCTTCTGAGCTAGATGGCTGCTTGTTTGTGCTCAAGCCTTTAAGACCCCGGATGCTCTATCTTTTGATAGCTGGGCCCTTCTGCTTTCTTCACCACCCTTGCTCATGCTCTTACATGTCCTCAATTGGTACATTGGGGATGTGTGCACACAGTGATATATGTTTGTTTTGTTTTGTTTCTTTTCCGTCCCATTTGCTCTCTATTGCCTAGACCTTTTACCACTTTCACCACCATCTGACCATGCTGGCTGTTGTGCTTCTTCTGTGTGGATAAAGCTCTTTCTTATCCACATATAAGTGTCTATGAATTTGTTTCACTAGTCAACCTAGAATAACACACCTCCATCCCTCAATCTCTTCCCAATCCTTCATGGATTTCTTGCAGTTTCATATGTACCACTGCAATATTTTTTGAGCAAATCTTTTCTTGCATGAATATTAGTGATATTGTTTCATAATATTCACATTATGTTACATCTCTGTTTTTTAGAATGGGCACAAATATACTGCATATACTTGAGTATAAACTGGCCTAAATAAAATATCAGCCAAGGCACCTAATGCTACAACAAAACTGTATTAAATATGTGCTGAAAAACTCAGCTAATACACGAGTATATACGGTCTTTCTCTTCCAGTAAGTCACTACCAGATTTTCTGGCATCGACTGTTGAGTGCTTCCACTACTGAATCAATTTGTTAAAACATTTCAATTGGTACCTCATCATTTTCTAGAGCCTTATTTTCCACCAGAAATTTCAGAATAGTTTGGTCTTTTTCCTTCAACACCATTGGATTTGGGGTTATATACTACTATTTATTTGTTTGTTTGTTTATTTATTTATTTCTACCTCTTGAAAGAGTATTTTTGCTTTTGTGGACTTGCTTTAATTTTGTTCATTTCAAAGTGGACAAATGATGTTCTGTTCTATAATGGAATCCTGAGCTTGTTCAACCTAAAAAGATTGAGCTTCTCCATCATTTCTTCTTATAGATATATTCAATATGATCCCTTGTGAAGTCTAAATATATTGTGTCTAGTTAGGTTGTTGTAATAAGTATTTCCAACTAAAAATTCAATGGTCTGATCAAATTCTATAACTGGATCTCCAGCTTCATTTCCATCACCAAGGCCTATTTTTGGGAGGGGGGGCATCACCGACCTCTGGTGGTTGTGGGAGCTACCCAGCCTTGCTCCTGGAGAGCAGCTGCTGGATTTGAACCGCCAAGCCCGTGGGCCGCAGTCCTGCATTCAATCACTACACCACTGGGGCTCAGCCCCAAGACCTATTTTTCAACTATGGAATCTTCCTCTTTTTTCTGATGTTTGCATTCCAGTCACTAATAATTATCAATGCACCTTTATTGTGTGTTTGGTCCATTTCAGACAAACAAAGCTGGTCAGACTCTTCAGTTTCTTTATTACTGGCTTTTGTGGTTTGAGTATGAACTTAAATGTTAATTGCATTAGCTGGTCTTCCATGAAGGTATATAAATATGATCTAACAGAAATACCATTATACTTCAAGACAGATGTTTAAATGCTCTTTTTAATATTGAAGGTGACACCACTTCTATTGAGTTTGTCATTCCTGGCATAGCAAGCTATGTGAATGCCCAACTCAAAATGACCACTCCCACTGCACTTCAGCACCCTCATTGGCTGTTATCTCTAGATGACATATTTCATTTTTGGTGCCTTCTCATATTCCTAGATTGACTAAAGAATGCTTGTGGCTGTTTATTCTCATTTTGAGCCATTCCCCATCAGTAAATGAAAACCACTGTTTGGGCAGCCACTGATAGAGTAATGCAGTCTGGACTGATAGTGACCTTGTTAAACACAAATTTCAACCCAGCTTGTGCTTGTTTCTCGATCTTCGTGAGCTTTTGGATCACTTCAAAGAGTCTTAATAGCTTAGTGCTGCTATAAAAGAAATACCATAATAATTACCTGGGCATTTCCTCCCCCCCCCTCCACACACACATCTTTTTTACCATTCTTTCCCCAACACACAAAGATTTTAGAAACACAGAAAACTGATAACTTTCATTACTTTGCATGGGATGTTCTCAGGGTCTTTGAAAGCAGGACAGAGAAGGGCCATGGAGAATTCTATCTCCGTTCCTGCGCTTTATTCATCCCTCGGTGAGTCAGCTGGCTGATAATCACAAAGGTGGTCATCCAGACCCATCCCCATCTCCAGAGGGAGATCAAGCATTCTGCTCCTGTAAAGGCTCAGTCTCTGGAACCTGAAAGATCTTTCTATCCTATAGGGATGTGTGTGTGTGGGGGGGGGAACCTGTAGGGATAGGGAGGGGGGACCAGAATGTCACTGGGTGGAACGGAGCATTTGTGGTGTGCATCTTTCCTGCTGGGCAAGCATGAGCAACTTGCTCCGAGTTAGTGCATCCAGTGAAGCTGCATGGAAGGTTTTCTCTGGTCACAATGTAAACAGTGTCACTTGAACTTTGTTTTTTGTGACGGTTGATTTAAGAGTACAGCATGAGGCTATCAAAGTTTGTTTTGTGCTTGAGGGGAGGGAGGTGGGGGGAAAATAAAGTTTATTTTGTGGTCAGGAAAAATGCTGTCTAAACTGTTGTGATGTTGAACACAGCTTAAAAGAATAGCCCTATGGGGAAAACTCAAATGTAGGAGTGGTTTTCTTGTTTCAAAAAAGGTGGAATGCTGATTGATGACAAACCTCATTCTGGATGTCCATCAACTTTCCATGCAGACAAAGATATATACTCATAGGGAATTTGGAATGTGTTCCATTGGATCAGTCTGTTAATCAAGCTTTCTATTTAGAGGTCAGAAAAGATTGTTTCACAATGTGCAACAAAAAAAGGCCTGATTTGTGACAGATGAGGATGGACTTTGCCACCATGACAATGCACCTGCTTACACAACCATCTAAGTGTGCTAGTTTTGTGCAAAAAGCAGTATGTCTCTCTTACACCACGCACCTTACTCACCTAACCTGGCTCTGCATGGCTTCTTTCGTTTCCTCAGAAGAAAAGGGACATGAAAGAAAAAAGAGAGAGGTGCTGTCAGCCATCCAAATAGATGAGTTTGAGAAATGTTTCCAAGAATAAATCATAGATTTGACAAATGTATTAAGTGTAATGGAGAAGACTTTGAAGGTAATAAGGTTGTTTTGTAAAAAAATTAATAAATAAATACATAGATTTGAAAAAGTCTAGGTATATATATATATATATATGTGTGTGTGTGTGTGTGTGTATTGCCATCTAGTTGATTCTGACTCATAGTAATAGATGATAGAACAGAATTTCCACTGTGGGTTTCTCAGATTGTAAATCAGCAGTTGTCAACCTGTGGGTCGCAACTTCTTTGGGGGTCGAACAACCCTTCACGGGGATTGTCCGATTCATAAAGCAAAATTACAGTGGGTTAGGAAGGTTGAGAACCACTGCTGTAAATCTTTATGAAAGCACACAGTCTCATCTCTCTCCTCCCGACCTAACAGTTAGTGGCCCAGCATGTCACCCTCTACAATGCAAGGATCCATGTATATGACTAGATGATTTCTTAGTTATGTAGTATACCACATGTGAGTGTCTTGAACAAAGAGGAATTTACTTCTTACAGTTTAGGAGGCTAAGAGTCTGAATTCAGGGCAATTGGTTTATTTATTTAGTTAGTTTTTAGTTTGTTTTTTTTTAGGGCATCACTTCCCTGGTGGTGGGATTAGGAGGCCCATCCTTTGCCCCTGTGGAGCTGGAATTGAACCTCCATCCCATTGCGCCGCAGTCCCGTGCACAACCACTACGCCACCAGGGCTCAGCCCCGGGCAATTGGTTTTAAGAAAGGCTTTTCTTTCTCTACAGTCTGGGTCCCTTACTTTCCTAATGCTACAACCCTTTAATACAAGTCCTCATGTTGTGGTGAGCCCCCCTCCCTCAACCTTAAAATTATTTTTATTGGTACTTCATAGCTGTAATTTTGCTACTGTTACAAATCGGGCAACCCCTGTGAAAGCGTTGTTTGACCCCTCAACCCAAAGGTTGAGAACTGCTGCTCAGAATGGGCTCTGGAGGAAGATCCTTGTCTCTCCTGAATTTCTCCTGGGCGGCTGATTTTCATGCACCTTGGATTCTCTCTTTCCCTACCTATGCTTCCTTGTTTGCTTGTAGAATTTCTTTTCTCAAAAGAGACCAGCTGAAAACACCCTCCTCTAATCTGGCCCCAGGAACATAACAAGGACAGCCATTCCCAGATGAGAATATGACCACTTGTAGGATTTACAGCACTTAATTGGGTGTGGGGATGGGAGAGACAATTCAATCCATAACAGATACTTAGAATTAAAAATGACCGCCAAGGTGGTTAGTATAAAGTGACCAGACGTCCCGCTTTTTAACAATTTAACAACGTCCCACAGCATTTTAAAATTAAAATAAATATATTACAATACTATTTTTGCATTCTATGAACATTTCTGTTGCTCCATACAGAACCAAATTTTTAATTAGGAAACCCTTCTCCTCCTCCACCTCCCCCCTCCCCGTCAATGGTGTCCTGCTTAAAATCTCGTCACTTTAGGCTAGTAAAACTAGGAGACCACTCAAACAATGAACAGGACCATAAATTAACAATAACAGAGAAGATTTTATTTAGAATAATCGGTTATATGAGAATGAAGTGGCATGATTTGCCCCAAGTACCAAAGCCAAGATGAGAAGACAGGAAGGGAGAGGAGGGGTATCAGGGCCCACGTGGGAAGGTGCTGACACATTGTGGGGTATGCAATGCTCTGGACCATTTTATGTACAAAATGGTAAATTAGTTTGCTCTGCAAACTTCTGCCCAAAGCGCATGAAAACACTGAATTAAAAGATGATGGCTTTCCCACTCCCACCGGAGGGCAGTGATGCGCCCCCCCCCCCCCCCCCCCCAAAAAAAAAAAAAAAGATGATGGCTTTATGACACCGATAGCCTTCCCCCTGCTGGCCATTTCTAGGTTACTTTTTACTCCCTTTTTAATGGTCCTTTTGTTCTAGCCTCGATAGTTCTCATTTAGCTTCTAGAATTCACCCAGTTATGTCCTACCCCAGGGTTTAGCTTATACGTTAGCTTTTGCTGTGTCCAATCCCTACTTCTTTGGCCACTTCCAATTCAGATCTTCCCTTCGATGTCACTTTCCCATGAAAACATTTCCTGCTGCTGCCCAAGACTAAAGGAATCTTCATGCTGTAATGGGTTATATATTAGGATGTTAACACCATGTCAGAATGGACTAGATGTTAGCTGAAGGCTAAGAAAGTTTCCCTTGTCTGTGCCCTCAACTTCATGTTTTACTTTATCTTCAGTCTTCCCTGCCAGAACGCAGACTCTATAGACTCAGAACACCCGTCTTCTGCACTGCCCTATCAACAATAACTACCAGAATGCCTTGCAAGTACTAAGAGTATACCATGTGCTGTAACTTTTTGCCTGAATAGACACGATGGCTAAAGCACATTCATTTGACACATTTTTTCTTTCTTTCTTTTTTTTTAATTTAATTTAATTAATTAATTAATTTTTTTAGGCATCACTGCCCTCAGGTGGGAGGGGAGTAGGAGGCCCAGCCTTTGCCCCTGGGAGCCGGAATTGAACCTCCATCCCAGTGGGCTGCAGTCCCGCGCACAACCACTACGCCACCGGGGCTCAGCCCTCATTTGACAAAATTTTAATGAATAAGAAGAGCTTATAGGATGAAATGATTGATACCCTGTCTATACCATGTACTGAATGTGCTTGTCAATTTACTTAAAACCTCTGATAAGGAATTAGAAGACCTCTCATAAGATTTTTTTTTAGACCTCCCATAGTTTTATAATAAGAAAAGGGTAGGATAAGGTCCCTTTCCCCTACTTTTGTGATGGAAAAAGTGGCACCGGAGATTTCTTCACTGGTTAGTGAGTCGGTGTACCCTCAGTAATAAGGAACCTGGGAATCTGGTAGGTTTTTTTCACTGGGTTAGTTACTAACCACCAGGTCAGCAGTTCAGACACCCCTGCCTTTCAGTGGAAAAGGATGACATTTTCTAGTCCCATTTACAGTCGACTCTAAATTTACCCCCAAAACAAACAACAGCAATCACAAAACCCTAGCTGCCACCAAGGCGGTAAGTGTTTGCGGGAGTTAAGAGCCCAGTCTTTCTCCAGAGGAGTGCTGATGGGTTTGAACGGCTTACCATGCAGATTGCAGCCCGACTGTGCTGTAAGTCGACAGAGGCAGTTCTGTCTGAAAGGGACACAAGTTCCTCAGTGGCAATGAGTTAATGAATTACCGAAGTACAACAAAGGCAGACAAGTCCCATGACACACGCTATCTGATTTAAGGTAAGGCTTGGGAGTCAGGATGTTTTCCTCTCACCTTAGGAGGATGACTCAAAGTGGCATGATTGTGAATTAACACTGGCCCTGATGTGGCCAGGTAATTAAAGTGCCAGAGTCAATCCTATAGCCTTATAAAGTCTGTAATCACATACACACCGTCTGTACTTGAGTATAAACTGACCCGAATATCAGCTGAGGCACCTAATTTTACCACAAGAACTGCATTAAAAAACATGCTAGAAAACCCAACTTATACACAAGTACATACGGTATCTCAATTATAGTTCCAGCTCTACTTCTCTTGTCCTGCCTTTGACCAAAAATATGAATGAATGAATATGTTTAATGAAGAGCAATGGTATCAGCAAATGCCAATGAGAATTTTTCCCAACCTCACTTCTGTCTGTAGCAGTCTGCTGGTCTCTAATTGTATTCCAATGAATTCTGCTAGTCTCTTCTGCCTGGTGCACATGGACAGATGTCTGATTCAAATGATCGGTTTTGTCCTGGTGTGATACACATCTCTTGATAAAATGTAAGTCTGGGGTCTCTCTCTCCTACCATAGCTGGGACGCTATTTCCTCACTTACAACATAGAAACGATGGGAAGACTGTTGTGTCCATTAGCCTATGGCTCCTATAGCAAACATCAGCTAAAACACTGGAAGTTTGATAGAGGTTTAGAGATTGGATCTCTTTATGGGATCAGATCGCTTCATCTTTCTCCCAGGGAGCTACTGATGGGTTCCAACCTGGGACCTATCACTGCGAAGCCGGGCCCTTACCTACTGCACCTGCCAGCATTCCTCCTGGTCTCGCAATCACCCGATAAACACTAGCTGTCGTGACCATCCTTATAAGTAGCCATGACGTTGTACATTGTTGTTGTTGTTTGCTGTCCAGGTGATGAGGCAGACAGCGACACCCGTCACAGAGAGCTGCTCCATACCACTGTTTAAGCACTGGTATTTCTGGGAGCTGACTGCCAGCTCTTTCTGCTGCAGGTTTGAGTCACCAAACTCAGCAGCACATCGCTTAACTCTGTTGCCACCACGCCTCCTTTGAGGCAAGTAGACCTCATTATCTCTATCTTGAGGTGGAGGCCACCTTTTCAAATGAATAAGTGAAACTCCCCCTGTTTGGTTTCAGCAGCCTGCAATCTGTTTTGAGGGCAGCCCTGAAGGGTGCCTGCCGAAAGCCTTCGCAGGTGCCTGGTGCTAAGTGGCCGTCCCCTTCATGTCCCTGGCTACTCCGGAACCCATGTGACGGAGGGTGCGCCCGGCAGGGTGGGGTGGCAGAAACCATCAGGCTGCAGACACACAAAGGAAGCAGAGGTGGGCAGGAGCTCGGTCACTGATGGGAGAATCCTAGGAGATTTGGGAGCTTAAAACAGAGCGCACAAACTCAGAGCCTTGGCGCGCATGTGTGCCTACCCAGCACCTCCCAACAAACCAAATCAGAAATACTGGTTTGAGTGTGGCTTGGTTGTACAGGTTGCCATTTGCTGCAGGCTTCCCCCGTCCTCTTGGAGCTCATCTGCCTGGTTCACACAGATACCTGAATGCTCTTAGTCATCGACTTCAGCCTTTGGCTCAAAGACACGCATGTTACCTTTGATCTTCAAGAGGAAGGCATGGAAGCTGAAGTAGGCTCAGTGGCCACCTCTTGAATACACGGAGGTGGGTTGTTTTTTGTTTGGTTCTGCGTGATTTTCCATTTCTGGACTTCTTTTTATCCCCCTCCAGACTCCATCTTAGCCCCTCAGTACTTTTGCCTTACTGGGTAGTGTTGCCTTCCCGTGGACAAGAGTTCTGGATCAAGCTGGAGGAAGCCCAAGGTGACGTGCCACCCCACCACTGCACACTCCTGGGCAGCAGCTTAAACTCTCCAAGTGGCAGTGACCTTGTGTTTGTAATGGGGAGATAGCTGACCTGCTCAAACGCTGTGCCCAGGGGAGTCAAACTCAGAAAACATGCGAACATTTCCGTTAAGTGCTACGCTCAGATCAAGTTTGCATCTCTATTATTGTTGCATTTTGCTCAAAGAGCACGGCAGCTAGTGTAATGGACTATTTCGTTAACCATTGAAAGT
This sequence comes from Nesogale talazaci, assembly GCA_004026705.1. NCBI lineage: Eukaryota > Metazoa > Chordata > Mammalia > Afrosoricida > Tenrecidae > Nesogale > Nesogale talazaci. The sequence goes on along the minus strand of PVJH01007075.1, from coordinate 6,295 downwards.
TGCATCGATCACACACACACACACACACACACACACTCATTGCCACCAAGTCAAGTCATAGTGACTTTATAGGACGGGGTCAAACTACCTTTGTGGGTTTCTGAGACTGTAACCCTTTTGGGGGAGTAGAAAGCCTTGTCTGTCTACTGAGGAGCAGCTGATGGTTTTGATCTGCTGACCACCACCACTATGCCCCCCGGGGCTCCTATGTATGTATATGTGTACACATAAGAACATTTTGGGTAGATCAAAATTTGTAACCACTATGGCCTGGGGCTGAGCCTGGGTGGCATAAGTGGTTGAGTGCGAGACTGCGGCCCATGTGCTTGGCGGTTCAAATCCAGCAGTGGCTCTCAGGAGCAGCACCGGGTAGCGCCCACGACCACCAGAGGACAGTGATGCTGCCCCCCAAAACACCAATCCCCCCCAAAACAACAACAACAACAAAAACCACTATGGCCCAAGGCTCCGAAGGTACAACATATGTCAGAAGAAAAAAGCACACAAATAGAAAACCCTCCACCTGGGGGAAAGAGCTATATTTCTTTAGCTCCTCACATTGTAGGCAAGGTGGTGCTGTGGGTTAGGCATGAGGTTACTGTACCACAGGATCCGTGCTGCAGAAAGAGGATGCTGTCTGCTCCCTTGAAGATCAACACTCGGAAACCCTGGGTCAGGCTGGCCTCCGTCAGAATCCACTCCGTGGCAGCAGATTGGAACACTGGGGGGTTATAGCAGTCTGCTAGCTGCTCCTACTAAATGTGATCATTGACATGTTGACAAGTTTACCAACCGGCTGTTGCTATGGAATCAACAGGAGTCCTAGGGGTTATACGCCAGGCTGCTAAACATAAGGTCAGCTGCTGCAACCCACCAGCAGCTCTGCGGGAGGAGAGGAGGCTTTCGACTCTTGTAAAAGTACAGTTGTGGAGACCCAAGGAGGAAGTTCTCGACTGCCTGGTAGTGTCGCAGTGGGTACTATCACAAGCAAAACCCAGTGGTTTCCTAGGAGTCCGTATTGAGCTTTATGAGGTAACTCGGCTGAGCTCAGCAGAGGGGGCTCCACTGGGCTCTGTTTGTCTTTCATTCTCTTCCCGAGAACAGCCAGCCCAGGCCCCTTATCCTTTATGTGAGGACAAAGGAAAACAAACTCATTCCTCATGGCCAGGCCTAGGAATTAGCACACCTGTTACTTCCTGCCCCATTTTATTGACAGCAAGAACAAAAAAATCACACGGCTGAACTGCGCATCAAGAAGTGGGGAAAATAACAACTACAACATCAGATCTTTGCTCGGGCTCTTAAAGGTTTGAAGTTACACAAGCAAGCAATGTGGCAGGGAAGCAACGAAGCCCACGTGGAAGAAGAACACCAGTCTGTGTGATCTTGAGGTGTCAAGATCAGGTATCAGAAGATCCAAAACAAAGAATCATATTGTGGGGAATAAGGGAGGTTGGGAGTGGAGACTCAAGGCCTGTCTGTGGACAATTGGACATTATCTCACAGAAAGGTCACAGGGAAGAGCTAAGTTAGTCAGGGTACAGTATAGAACCGATGAAACATACATACAACATTCCTATTGTTCTTTATGGCTTCATCCTCCAATTATTATGACCCCAGTTTTATCCTATAAATCTGGCGAGACCAAACTATGTACATTGGTACAGATAAGAGCTCTCAAAACACAGAGTCCAAGACAGAAAACCCCCTCAGGAACAGTAATGGGAGTAGCGATATCAGGAGGCCAGGGAGAAGGAAGAGAAAGAGGGAACTTATCAGAATGATCATCATGTACTCCCCACCAGGGGGATGAACAACTAGAAACTGTGGGTGAAGGGAGACAGTGGATGGATGATGTAAGATATGAAAATAATATTTTATAATTTATCAAGGGTTTATGAAGGTGGGAGGATGGGGGAGGAAGAGAAAAAAAGAGGAACTGATACCAAGGGCTCAAGTAGAAAGAAAATGTTTTCAAAATGATGATGGCAACATATGTAGATGTGTGCTTGACACAATTGGTGTATGGATTGTTATAAGGGCTTTATGTGCACCCAATAAAAATAATTTAAAAACAAACAAAAAAGAAAATAGATCAGTATCATAATACTGCCCTGCTGAGAGGATGCTACAGAGGACATTGGTGAGGGAAGGGCCTCCCCATGAATATACTTGTTTAGAAATAAGTGGCTTCAGGTGCAGGGGGGGTGGCCATCATGTCATAGATTACATACTGGGCTATTCACCACAAGGTCAGCAGTTTGAAAACACCCCCTGATGCAAAGGGGAAAATCAAGTCTTTCTTCTCTCATGAGTCCCATGTTGGAAACCCACAGGGAAGTTCTGCTCTGTTCTGTTGGGCCACCAAGCAGTGGAATTGCCTTGATGGCAGCGAATTTTGGGACTTGGTGGGCCTCTGGGGCAGTGGCAACTGATAATGGCATATTGAAAAGAGACAGATGTGGAGGACATACATGAGGGTACATGATGGGACTGGCAAAAAATATGGTGACCTTTGTGTCAGATGTTACATGTCCCTCAGTGAGGGGGGCATGCAGCCCACCACTTCCTTGGCTGCCTCTGTACTTGTTTAGCATGCCCTTAAGGGAGCAGTCACAGTGAGAGGGATGGGAGTGAAGTCTGGGTTCAACAGCATGTTAACCCCCACCATTTCCAAACCTGATCTAGCTATTGTAACTGCTGAATATGCAATGATGCCTTGATTATATTGGGTTTCTTATGCAGGTGGGACAGCTTTTTAAAACTAAAAGGTGTAATGAGTCACAATTACTTTGAGGACTGTGGGTTGCTGCTATATGGGGAGGTTCCCTCTCCCCCAAATGGGCGGAGTGGAGCTTTTGTAAGATGCATTTTTTCCCTGTGAGGCGAGCATCCAGAAACTAGCTGAGTTAGTGCATCAAGTTAGTGCATCAAGTTACCTGGGAAGTTTCTCTCTGGTCACAGTGAATTTTTTCCTAAGAGCAGTTTCATTCAAACCTTGTATAGTGTGATGGCCAATTAAAGAGAACAGTGTGTGGCTGTGAAAGTTTGTTTCCTACTTGGGGAAAATGCTGCAGAAACTGTTATGATGTTGAAAACAGCTTACAAGGACAGCACTATGGGAAAAACCCAAGGGGGTTCTCGCTTGACAAAAGGTGAAAGGTCGATTGATGGCAAACCTCGTTCTTGACATGTCAATTTTTCAGGTGGATGAAAATGTAGACTCTGTCAACTCATAGTGCATGTAGAATTCATTCCAGCAGTTCAGACTGTTGATCAAGTTTTTTTTTTTTTTTTAAATTTAGAGGTCCTGAAAAGTGTGTGATAACAAAGGCCTAATTCGTGGCTGGTGGAGGACTGGTTTTGCCACCACGACAAAGCTCCTGGTCATGCAGTCATTTCAGGAAGTCGCCTCCAGGTTTTGCAGTCCAGGGGTGGCACACCATGGAATCCCTCCGTTTTCAGGATGGCCAGTCCATTGTTGCTAATAGCTCTCTGGCTCATCGCGACCCTGTGGGTGGCCCCAATAGTTTCCAAGGTTGTAATCTTACGGGGCAGTTAGCTGGGTCTTTGCTCTCATAGAATGACTGTGGATTCGGACTCACCTTTTGGTTTGCTTTGGGTGCTTAAGTGCTGCACCACCAGGCTCCCTGTTTTCAAAATAACCCGAGTTTTCTCCAGCAGCCTCGCTGGAGTGTGGCCATGAGCTCCCTTGTGGGCCTTCGGCACCCCTTCAGTTGGCCATGCACAGTCTCTTCAGGATTCATTGTGGGTAGCCACCTTGCAAAGAGAGTCTCTGGAGGTCCCCTCTCTTCCACCGCCCTTCGCTGCAGTTCCTTCGCACCTGGAACTCACCGATACTCCCTGCGGATCTTCCTCATGGACATTCTTTCTCTGGAGCGCTGGACCTGGCCACCGCAAGGGCAGGGGCCTCAAGTAAGGACTGTGTGAAGATTTTTCTGTCGGGAACCCCCAGACAGGGCTGCTAGGAACGGGGGTGGGGGGTGGGATAAGGGTGATTTCATGGTAATGAGTTTGGGGCTCCTTTATTCCATGGGGCCTGGGTCTTTGGGTCTTCCATACCTAGTATGGCTTCTGATTGACAGCAGGTACTCGCTCTACGCTGTTTGTCACTTGTCACACGGAACTGAATCCACAGGAGAGAAACGCCCTCCCCTCCCCCACCCCGCCCACCATTCTGCAAGGACGGACAAGGCCAATCTAGCATTTCTGCACCCATTTGGGGCACGAAACCAGGGCACCCTCCAGCCTGGTGTCCTGTGCGACCGCACCCGGGTGCCCCACTTGCAGGATACAGCTAATCAGCGTACTCCCCAGTGCCTCCCGCTGACGCCGCAGCAGGAATCGGCGCGAGCGGCGCGCACGAGGTTCGGGACGCCAGCAGTGCGCATGCGCCGAGCGCAAACGCTGGGCTGGGTTTGGGAGAGTGCAAACCGAGGGGAGGCCGCCGCGCTCCAACGCTCTTTCTTCCTGAGGAGCGAGGCGGCTCTGATCCTTTAAATCCTCCGCCGCCTCTGACTTTCAGTGGTGGTGCATCACACGGAGTTTGCTGTCGATCGACGCAGGCCCTAGAGTGTCGTCGACTTCACCTTTGTCCTCGGCGCCCCCCGCCTGGCTGGGGCCGTGGGTTGGGCGGTTCCAAGTCCGTGCGCGCGGGGGCGGAAGCAGCAGCCCCAGTGGCCGCGGCGGCTGTCAGAGCAGGAGAGGGCGCTGGGCAGGGCAGCCATGGAGGGTCAACGCTGGCTGCCGCTGGAGGCCAATCCCGAGGTGAGCCCTGCGGGGGCCAGGCGTGGGCTCGGGAGGGAGGGAGCTGGGCGGCGGCGGCGGCGGCGGCGGCGGCGGGTCTCTAAAGCCTGTGCTCTGTTTTGTTTCAGGTCACTAACCAGGTGAGTGGAGGTGCCTGTCGCTGGGGAGCCCAGAGACCTCTCTTCCAGCTCGGCCTGCATCCCTGCTCGCCTCCACCCCGGTGCTCCCTGGGGGTCTGGGATTTCATTCCGTAAGCCCCCCCCCCCCCCCCCCGCCCCCACGTTGGGCTTCCGTAGAGCCCACCTCTTCCACGGCCAGCTCCGCGCCACCTGGCTGCCCCGAGACACCCCCCCTCCCCCGCAGCAGCCTCAGCCCCGCCCCAGCCTTCGTTCCCAGGCCACCACGTATCCTGGGCCCTGAGGCTGAGTGACGTCCATCCCCTCACGCCTGACGGTTTGCCACCTTCCAGGGCAAATTCCATCCGTTTCCTTCACCTGCACCTCCTCGGTGACTAATTTGCCTACACTTCCTGACTCCAAGCTTCGTAAACTCGCCCACCCAGCCCTGGTAATTTCATCTACCGCCCGCACTATGAAATCATCTGCACCTTGTGCCCCATCAAGTCACTTCTCTTGCCTGCCACACCCCCTTTTCCTCCCAGTTTTTTTAAAATTTGGTATATGTGCTGCTGATGCGAGCACATTTTTTTTAAAAAAAAATTTAATCTGGAAATGTAGTTGCTTTTATACCATAGAAAGTCCAGTATTATAATTCCCACGCCATTCTTTGCCACCCACAACTCAGAAATTCATTCTGGGTGTTGGAGGTTGTGGTGTGGGGAAATGAGGAAACATCTCCCAGACACTTGACTGGGGCGTCGTGGATTTTGCCTTGGGCGACTAACCCAAAGGTTAGCTGTTTGGAACCTCCAGCCTCTCTGTGGGAGCAAGAGGATGCTTTCTCTTCTCCTCACAGTTCAAAGTCTCAGAAGCCCTAGTTTTGGTTTTCAAATGTTACAGCAAATATCTCATACAGAGAAGAGATTTAGATATGGGTTACCATACCATTGGCAAGAAACCCTTTTCCTTCTTTGTCATATTAAGTATATACTTTTGAAATGAATATTATTACCCCAATTCTGATCTCTCTAATAATACAGAAATGTATAAAGTATAAAATCAAACATTTATTATATGGCTTGCTGTCTTTCAATGTTATTTTTCCTATTTCCTTCATTTTGAAGTTTGCTGTTTTACCAAGCATGGTTTGTTCACTTTGTCAAGAGATGCCTTCTAAGCTGAAGGCATCAGTATTTATTTGCAATTAGTAATAATTCAGTAGCATAGAAAATAAACATATTTCTTTCAGCCCTAATCTTAGACTATTCTTATGTCTTTGTGAAAAATTAATTGATCATATATCTGGAATTCTGTTCTGTTCCATTGATCTGTGTGGCCTGTTAGTCAGCTAGTACCAAGCTGTTTTGACTACTGTAGCTTTAGAAGGCTTTAAATAGTTTGACTCTCCA